>JAVCKV010511825.1:0-11480 GCA_032274145.1 Herpochondria borealis | reverse complement strand
GTGGTACACGGAATAGCTAGCTAGTTTTAAGTTTGCTTGACCATGGCCGCCACTACGACCACCAACTCTTGGCAAAACACCTTCGCCAACATCCACCACGACGCTCTACTCGACAAGTTCCAAGACGTCGTCTCCGGACCATCGACTAGCGCTCGCATTAACAACATTACCTCCGACCCGGGAGTCGCCTTCCTTCTCCCCCAACCTGATGGCAGTATCAGCATCCTCCATCACCTCCACCAAGATAGAGGCATGGCTCTCAGCCCAGGAACCAACGAGCTCTGGGGGTTACAAGGCGTCGATAACCTCGCCACCCCCATGATCATCCATCGCGAGGCTGTCGCCAAACTGACGAAACCGCTCCCCGCCCCCACATGGGAAGCGTTCCAATCTACCTCGTCACTCGACGAAATAGCGGCGCTACAAGGCAGTAGCAGGGGCCCCAACGAATCCCACGGAAACCCACATGGGCGTTTTCACCCCCACTGTTGGCTCACTGCAATCCCGGCATTTCTCACGAAAACCCTTCTTGAAGCGCGGACGACGCAACCGTTACAGCTGTGCCGCGCGGCTATCAAGGGTATCATCATGCACGCATCCGCGGTGGCAACCACCAACACCACCCCCGGGGGCACTGCTTCTCTGGCGCCCACTATCGCGTCAATGGGGAACGACCTCCTGTACGTCATCCAAATGTTGTGGGTCGTACATCAAGAAACAACCCCCGAAGGTCTGGATATCGATGAGACTACCAAAGTCACTCCCGCCTTGTCCACTGCGGCCGCGGCGTGGGCTTCGGCCGTCAGCCAAACCTATATTGGCGCACCGTTGGCACAAGGCACCCCAGTTCCAACCCCCGGCATCACCGACCCGTTTGCTGCACTCACAGGTCAGATTGGCCAACTATGTACACTAGTCTCCAACCAAGTACCCGGTACACCAGCTGGCACGACTGCGGCTCCTTCTACCAAGACCGGCTTCGATTCCTTCCCCATCCACACGCAACGAATGATCCTCAACGCATCTTCCCGACTAGACACCGACGACGTTCGACAAAAACCCCTCGATTCCCTGACTGAGATCCTTGCCTTCGGCAACAGCTCCTACGTGCAAGACCACATGCACGCCTTGCTGCGCCGCAAGACCCACCTGGACGTACTGGTCCCAACGGGCCTATGCACGGCATTGAAGACCGGCGCCCTCACCTCCGACCTCACCGAACGCCCGGGCCTATTTAGCCTCTTCTCCTGCTTCCGCCAGCCTTCTGACAAATCGGAAGCCCACCAAGAAGACATGATCCGAATGCAGATGAAGCTGCAGGACTCCACTTCCGGATTGTCTGATAAGGACCTGACAAGACTTCTCAAGACCTACCACGTGGCACCCATATCCTTCGATGAACTCAAGATTCTCGTTGAGAACTTCCGCGGCGTCTGTTTGTTCCTCCTCGGCGCCAACTCTGTCATCGCTGTCGCCTTGAAACGGTGTGTCACCTTCTTTTCACGGGGCGACCTCCACCCGACCTTTCGATCTATGACGGCTACCGACCCTGAGTTACCCGCTAAGGTGGGATGGTTCATCGAGTGCCGCATCCAAAGTCACCTCCACGGCTGCGCAGAGGCCACCGACAGTGCATCCATCCCGTCCCTCTCCTTCGAGCCACTGATCAACGCACTGGAGGAGCGACGCGATTATGGCTTACACTTATGCCAATTCCTCCGTTCGAAACTACCGGCTCCCACACGTCCCGCCATGACTGGGGGAACCTACCAACGTACCAACCACCGACCGCCGGACCACGCATCTCCAGTTGCCTACAACGCCGGCAAGTTCATCCGCCCGTCCGCTAACGACTATTTCCCTGTCTTCCTCGAGCATCTCGATTCGTGCCCGATTGCAGACATGTGCTGCAAGTTCCATGTTAACGGCAAGTGCAACGACGGAGCGTCTTGTCCCCGTGCCGCATCCCATGTCCCTGTCCATGACCCCGCGGAAAAGAGAGCACTTACTGAGTGGGTGGACACCTGTCGGGCCAAGATGACCCCGAAACGCCCTGGCTACGATGACGACGGCGCTGGGCGTAAACGTTTTAAACCAAATAGCTCCTCGTCACGAAACTACATTCCCCTTCCGTCTTCCCGTTTGTCCGCTGGTGAACAACTGTTCCTCCAACTTCCGACTGTCCACTCCGACCTCCCTGCCGTCGATTGCCGTCAGCCTGACCACGTCCTGCTCCAACCCCGTCCCATGAGTCCCAACTCCATCACAGGTAAGCAACCCTCCTTCGCCACCATTCCTGGCACCTTTTCCCCGGTAGCTCGGACCTCCATGGGCCCCACCTGCCCCTCTGGAGCCCCTTGCGTCACCTCCATTCACGGTGGCTCCCACTCGCCTAGCGATGCTGATGCCTGTCCCGTTCTCCCACGCAGCGATGTCCTGCCTTCATCCCCCGACCCCATGTCAACGTCCTTGCCGCCAGTTTCCCCCTACCTGCCAAGCATTCCCCCAATCGTCCTCGCCGACCTCCTACGTTCCATTCTATCGTCCCCCCAACCGGCCTCCCAGCCCCCGCTGTTCCAGTTCGAGTGGTCCCCTACCGCCGCGGCCCACAACATGTCCATCCTCCGACAGTATCGGTTCAACTTGGGCGCCGCAATTGATGCCCACCCATTTTGTGCCGTCTCGATCGGCTCCGAGTTCCGCCCGGCCTCCATCTTGGCGCCCATCCTGGACTCCCATCCATTATGGGAATCGTTCCACGAAAGAATATCCTCCGGCTCCAACTACCCCTTGCGCCCGCTCGATCGCGCTGCCCAGCAACGCGACTTATCCGCCATGATTGAGAGAGGCAACCACCAGTCCGCCAAGATTCATGCCGCTACCCTGGAGGCAATGTTACGTGATGAAGTCCTACACGGGTGGCAGCTCCCTCTCCCTATCGATGCAGCGTACTCCATCCCGAACGCGGTTGTGGCACCTCTGGGTATGGTGTCCCAGTTCTCCATTGACGAACAGGCCAACCGTATCGAAAAATTCCGACTGACCCACGATCAATCCTTCAACATCATCCGTGGTTCCGAACGCAGCGTCAACGATCGCCTCCTCGTCCAGGAACTCAACCCGTGTCGCTTCGGACGCGCTTTCCTACGATTCATCCACTACCTGGCTCATCTACGCCACCTTCACCCTACCAGCCGAATCCTCTTGACCAAGGTGGATTGCAAATCTGCATATCGTCGCGTTCATTTGGCTGCCACGACGGCCGTTCAAGCAATGGTTATCATAGGCGGCCTCCTTCTTGTCGCCCTCCGCCAGACTTTTGGGGGTGCCGCAAACCCCTCCCAGTGGAGCGATATCTCGGAGGTGGCTACAGATCTTGCCAATGACCTGGTTTGCAGACTTGACTGGGACCCGACTGACATCCGCTCTCCCCACATGGACCTCCTTGACTCTGCCCACGATGCTGATGCCGGCGCCGATCCCAACACCCCGTTTGCACCCGCTTCCCCCTTGGGTGTTCCTTTTCCCAGCTCTGACGACCCCAAGTTCGACTGTTACATTGACGACATTTTTGGCGCTTTCCTCGAACGTGACCAAGCCCGTGGTCAAGCCGTCATCCCCCTTGTCCTCGCCCTCCTGGGCCGCCCCGTGTCACCCGATGAATCCCTTCCACGTGACGACCTGCTTTCGATTAAGAAATTCGTGGCCGAAGCCAAACCGTCGGAGCGCAAGACTATTTTGGGGTGGCTGGTCAACGCTCGCGCTTTCTCGGTTGCTCTGCCCCCTGACAAATTCAAGACGTGGTCAGCTGATTTGCAGAAAACTATCAAGCGCCGCGGCGCCAGTCGGGAGCACCTCGAAACCCTGTTAGGCCGGCTCAACCATGCCGCCTACGTTGTCCCCCATGGCCGTCACTTCACGGGGCGACTATACAGTGCACTGGCAATTGCGAAAAAGCGAGGTTTCGTTTCGTTCACCCCTGCCCAACTGGCTGACCTTCACCTTTGGCAGTCTTTCCTTCGGACAGCCGCCGACGGCATCAGCATCGACCTGCTGACATTCCGGATGCCTTCTCGGGTCATTCGCGTCGATGCCTGTCCCCAGGGTATCGGCGGCTACTGCATGCAGACAGGCACCGCCTGGCGTTACCAACTCCCTGCTCACCTACTCGGCTGCGCTACTCTGAACACACTGGAATTCCTTGCCGCGTTCATCGGCCTGGAAATGGAGAGGCGCTTCGGTCCAACAATGGCCTGCCACGAGGTCCTCCTCAGCCAAGGCGACAGCACGTCTGCCTCTGGGTGGATGCGCCACTCATCTTTCGACGACAGCGACCCCATCCAACTTGCGATTGCCAGGGAAACGGCATCTTTCTTCCATCGCTTCCAACTCGGCCACTTCTCCCAATGGTTCCCCGGCAAGGAGAACGAGGTGGCGGATTCCCTTTCCCGTGACTTCCACCTCTCTGACGCCTGCCTGCATGCCCTGTACTCACACTGCATCCCCGACCAGATTCCTACGAATTTCACGATCTTGCCCCTGCCGGACGATCTCATCTCCACCGTTGGGAAATGGCTGCAATTGAAGACCAGAAAGGAGCCGTTACGGGCACAACCCACAAGAAGCGCGCTAGCCACTGGCGCGCGTGGAGCGAGTTTCTTGCGATCGTGGAACACGCCCACGACCCCTTCCTCCAAGACATGGCTCCACGATACCGTCTCCGGCTCATGTCCTGCTTCGCCTCCGCAATCCGAGAACATGGCACCCGTCTCGCCAGACAACTTAATGTCTCTTGTCCTGGCGTCCAATCGAAAACTGTCCGGGCCACCCTCGACTCTGTGGCTTCGGCCTTCCGGGCAAACCAACTGCCGTCCCCCATTCATGACGACCACGGACGCCTCTACTACATTTTGGACCGACAGTTGAAAGGTATGACGAACCTGGACCCTAGCTCCACCCCCCAGAAGGCCCTCTCCCCGACTGTCCTTCGCCACGTCCTCCAGACCGCCGACACTCCCTTGTCCGAAGCGATCGGCCAACTTGTCGTTGGCGCCTTTTTCTTTGCCATGCGGTCATGCGAGTACTCCCAGGTGCGCGGCGACCGCCGCACCAAACTGTTGGAAATTCAGAACCTTCGGTTCTTTAAGGACCGGAAGGAGCTCGACCACCGCGATCCCGACCTCCACTTGGCCGATTCTATCTCCATCACGTTCACCTTTCAGAAAAATGACCACCGGGACGAAACCATCACTATGCATCGCATCGCGGACGGAGAACTCTGCCCCGTACGTGCCTGGTCCGCCTTGGTGACGCGACTCCGCCACCATCCCTCCACCACGGACTCCACGACTGTAAACACGTACTTTGTTGACGGTGCCCCCTACGTCGTCACGTCCGTGGACACCCTCCATGCCCTCCGAGCTGCCGTTGCTAAGCTCGGAAAATCCCGGCTTGGTTTCACCCCGGCCGAGATCGGCACCCATTCCCTCCGGTCAGCCGCCGCCATGGCCATGTACTTGGCCGGGGTCCCCGTTTATACTATAATGCTGATCGGCCGCTGGTCCAGCGACGCCTTTCTTCGCTACATCCGCCGCCAAGTTCAAGAATTCAGTTCCGGTGTCTCCGCACGTATGATCCTCTCCAAGGACTACTTTACGATCCCTGACTTTGCCTCCAAAGAGGATCCACGCACCCCCGGAAACCCCTTGAACTTCGCTGCGCGCGGTAATCAAAATGGTGCTTCCACTCAGGCCGGCGCAGCGCGGACCCATCTCTCATTGTTCCACTAACCACTGCTTCTCTATCTAAGTTGGCGGGCCAGCCTGAGTCTCTACTCCACGGCAAACACGAGGGCTAGGGATATCTCTCCCTTCCGGGTTCCCCTTTCAGAATCGAATTCCACAGCCAATCTCTAGCTTGCCTATTGCCTACTGACCAGTTCTGGGAGGAGCACTGAGGAGCGGAAATGTTTTCGTGCCATGGTCGCTTATATTTCCGTATGTTGCGTGCTGAATGTTGAAGAGGATGCGCGATGGAACCCCTAGCTTCAAAACAAAGGACGCAGGAGATACTCACTATTCATCCGGCTTGGCTACCCAACCACCCAAAACAAGGGTAGTCTTGCAGAAGGATCAACGAGAAACACACACAAACCCACTGAGCTGCCTGCGGGGGGTCAACCAAGTTGCATGTTTGATTTCCACTGCATAGGCCCCCCTCTGCTTTACTCCCTCCTTTCCTGATGTTCACATACTAGCTAGTGGACCACATCATATCATTCAACATGAATAATTGCTTCAGTGTAGCGTAGTAGGATGCTGTGATCAAAAGGTAGACAGACATCATTTGTACAGTTTCATTGTATGTGGCTCCCAGTCATGGTCAAAGAACTGCTGAATGGCAGGTGGATGAGCAACTTAAGTGCTGTGCCGTGTATGACAGCATCTTGCTCAAGACACCAAGTCAAGGGTTCACAAGTAATGGTAGCCTGTTTGGTTGCTTGAAGATTGATGGGAACTGGCAAAAATGTCCAACATGTTTGCTATAGAATGTCTCCTTACTTTTGTAACATGAAAATATCAAGACGGGAGCCACCAGAGGCTTTCATTGTAAAACTACAGCATAATCCTCTGCATCAGTGGAAGAGTTCTCATTATTTGAACCATCTCTGCTGATGGGTCATCTTGTTTGCCTGAGCGCAAAACGTCCTTCGAATGCATTGCTTATTATCCATCATGGAGGACGTACTGCCAAGCACTACACCACAATGCTGAAGAATCAAGAATCATGCGCAACTTGTTCAAGTTTTTCAAGCCTTCTTGGTGCCCTTTTCACCATTGTCTACAAATAATTCATTTGGACCTGCTTGCAGTGAAGACAATTAGTGGACTTCCTCATTGAGAAATGCTGCAACAAAGAGAAAGATATTCTTGATCCTAGCATCATCCGCCTCATTGGAGAATTCAGCAACAACAAGAAAGCCATTTTCTTGATCCTAGCCTCATCCACTTCATTGGGGGATTTCAACCAGAAGACCATATGTCAGTTGTCGAGCATAGTATATGCCTTGAGGGCGCAGGAAAAGGTTTTAAGAAGCTGGCATCCTTTCATTTGTACTATGCCAATCAATGCATGTGCAATGTGGCAGAGGACTGTATGTAGCCATGTGTAGACATATACCATAGTTATGAACTAGCTATTCTATTGGCCAAAAGGGAGCCTTACTTCAAGGCTTGGAATCTCTCTAATTTGCTTAGAAGGCTATGCCCTGGCTTCTCTTCGAGAGACAGATGGTGGTGAACCAGATCATCCAACATGATCTTCCTCTTGTTGCACAATCTTGCTTTGTCTTGACAAAGCTGGGCATGTAGTCCTCGTCTGGAACTCGCTGAATGAGTCTATTCATTTCATAGTAACAGTACAAGTTATGCTAATAGCTAATGTGAGACAATCATTAACGTTAGTTGCAATGCAGAGTACATCCAAGCACTCCAATGCAGATTTTGGCAATCATTTTGCAGGTAAGAACAACGATGATGGATGCAACAAGCAGTCTCCTTGTTTGAGTCTCCATACTATGCTCTTCCAATCCAACAGAACTGTCGTGGATAGAATAATATTGCCTTGCGAAACATTGCCAACACCTTCAGAAAGCATGTAGACTCATGATGAAAGGGAGTATTGGAAAAGAATGGTCTGTCTGGCAGTCATTCGGCACTGGTTCAGCCTATGTTTGACCTCCTTTTCATGTCTGTTGTTGATCTAGATAACCTTATAACTTTCATTGCCCGTTTGATTGTTGTCGTTCTATTATCTTCCACTATAGCCAGCTGCTGGTTGTTGCCTAATACCCGTACTGTACTCCAGAAGCGTAGGCTACACTGCCGTTTTTCGATTCAAGGCTACAGTAACGGTGTACAGTAGATCTACTGGCAAAATCCACGATGGCAAATTTCAAATTTCGAAATTATTGAGAATCACACTGCCGTTCTCCTTGCTGCTGCCGCTGCCGCCCTGTTGATGGTTGATCGTTGACGCCGTGAGGGAAAATGACACAAGCATTTCCCCATCAATCGGCGTTGTCAGTGAACGGCTTTTCATCGTGTCACCACGACAAGCGGTTGTTTCGAACGGAGCTGAATAGAAGAGCAACAAATTGATGCTTGTCGGCCTGTGACATTGATCAATGTGGGACGTGAGCATGCCACACAAGCACTGGTAGTAATCACCCCACAATAACGCTTCCACATGATTCTGAGCAGAAACGTACACGAAAGACAGAACTGCCAGCTGTCGAAGACTTGAAGCATTGAGATTGTTGTGGGTGTGGTGGCTGTGTGGTCTTGCTATTCGATACATGGTTGTAAATTGTGAGCTATTATGCCGATCGAAGCATTCTGATAGAGAGTTGTAAGTGTAGGAAGTTTCAAGTACAACATATAAGCGGCCTACCAGGTGCCAGTACGATGGCACGTACATGATGTATACTCTGTGTGCGACCAGGAGGTGCGACCAAACACAAGCTGGACCAAGGACGAAACCAGTTTGGTCGCCTTCTATGGCATCGAGATACCGTATTTCATTCCCACTCATGCTCTTGATACGACTTCTCGGTGGATGCTATCGGTATGCATATCGGTGAAGTCAAATGTCGAGCAAGAAAAGTACAAGAAGCAATCGTGAGCAGAGACTGCAAGTGACATCATATAGTCTAATAAACCAAGTCTAAGACACATCGAACGGGTTTTAGCGATATACTCTGTCTCTCTCTGTCTACGCCGGGCTGCCACAACATGTTGCAACTAACAACAACTATAGCTCATAAACTGATCAGCTGCGTCAAACTACTCCGCACGTTGCCGATCCAGCTTATGCGGGAGAGAAGTCCTCCTCAACTACCTATTTCAAACCCTTCCTGCTGTCCCACGGGGTCAACGACCACCTGCTCTCCTACGGGGTTGTCGACCACGACTTCCAAGTCGAGGCCTCCCCATGCACCACCAATGGACATGTGCTCACTGGCCATTCGTTGCTCCACGGCTTCGTCCAACGGAGCTGGAGTGGCAGCACGAAGGACCCGTTGGCTGTGCAACCATGTAAAGTTGACGTAGTGCATCACTGACAAATCCTCCACGTCGCTGCCATAGGGATCTGACATTTTGGTGGCGAGCAACCGGAGGCCAATCACAAAGATACATTGTAGCATCACAATCAGACCCGCCAAAAGATCCGAAGTCCAGTAGACTGATTCGCCTGTTCCTGCATTGTAGGCAGTCGAGACGGAAAAGAGTGGAAGATACAGAGCCGACAATAGAGATAGAAAATGAACGTAAAAGAAGGAGACTGGTTGATCGTTCAAGTTGAAAATGGTCCCCACAGCTCGTCGAACATCCAAAATGTTCTCTCGAAACTGCGAAGCATGATACTCATCCAGAAAGCCTGCCTGCAAAGCGCGATTCACCTCCATCATGGCCCACGTGCAGAATTCTCGTGAGCACGATCCACCACCATCCATGTCGATTTCTCTTGCTCGCTCTACTTCTGTGTCAGTTAGGAATCGATTCTGAGCATTGAGTTGCACGAAGAAGTTGTCAAAGTTATATTCCTCAGAGAGACCAACATAGGCAGCAATATTCTACAAAGGAGCAATCTTGAATGTGAGCAGCAGTTGACAGGACACCGGAAGGAGCACACAGAACCATCACTACAACAACCCTCTAACCGTGTAGCGATAGCAGCATTTAAAAGCACTCACCGCTGCATTCATATATCGAATCATTCTCAAACTATTGGTAGGAGGCATCGTCGAACAGCTTCGCGCCATGGTGGCTACATCAAAGATTCGTCCCTTGATCTTCATGGACTCTCCATAGAGAATGTCAAAGCGATTGTTATTCTGAACCACAAAGAATACTAAGAAGAAGCTCAAGAATCCTCCAATAACGCCGATATCACTTGTTTTGATGTCGGACACAAAATCTGGCAATCCGACCCGAGCTTGGATCCGAACGGCAAGGTAGATTATCATGGTGAGCCAAAACAAAAAGTCCGTCACCAGTGTTCGTAAAACTGTACCATCCCAAAAGGTGAGAATTCGGTAAAAAGGAAGCTGCGATCGTTTGAGAATGGCACGGCGACGAGCCTCGATGGCACAGAGATCTTCGTAGCTTAAATCAGTGCCTTTCACCAACTTTTTGATATTCTTGGCAGACGATTCCACTTTCGACTTGACACCTGAGGTGACGGACGAAACAACGTCCTTCATGGTAGTAGTAGTAGCGACGAAGAAGAAGACGATGATGGTACTTCGCAAAGCAACAGTGGAAAGGGAGATGCCCAATGATCGTTCAATGCTGTGCTTCCGTGCACATTAATTTCAAATAATTGTACAGTGCAGCAATAAAACTGATCTGGCTCACTCACCTTATCCACTCAACTCCTCGTTCAAGAAATGGTCAGCTGTACATGTAATTGTTTACTCTGTCCATCTGTGACTGGGAAGAATCCCCCATTCTGGATTGATGATTCAAATGCCTGACCTACGATTGTAAAACGACGCCGCAAGTTCTCAATGTCCTTTTCGTTTTGCTCTTAAGGCTCTCTTGAGGCGACGACAAGCTAGCAAGCCCCTATCCCAAATATGACACGATTCTAGATTATCATACAGTTCGTGTAGTAGTAGTTTCGGCAAAGAGTTACTGGATTGGGGCTTCTTATTGTAGATGTTGTAAGTTGGTGTTATTGTGAGCGACCAAACATTTTTATCAATATGACACACTGTCATCCATAGCAGGCATCACGAGTCCAGACACTCATTACGCTGCAAAGTAGGACTCGGTGAGGCTCCATCATGAAGCTAGATATTAAGGAGAGATAAGAACCCACGAGACTCCTTAGGAAGAGTTTGAAACACTTCATTATGATCAGGTCATCCGGTCAGAGATGAGCCAGACTTGTTGATATTCCACGAACCGTCGTCTTGATACAGGCACTCTATATTAACCACCAGAAGAAAGGGTCGTCTGGTCGTTTACTACCTTATTTATAATACATAGCTTCCTCAATCCTAATGCTATGAATAACATTCTCTCGAGCGACACCGCGGAGTAGAGTAGGAACAACCATTGTTGGAGCAACAAGATTTTTCTTTGCAAGTCCCAAAGCAATAGCAAGGGATTTATGAGGCTTTGACTGGAGAACTCTCTAGTAGGAGCAAGGCCATCTTGTGCCGATACATGTAGTATTATGGGAAGGTATGGAACTCTCGGGAGCATGATCTTTTACCACTCTTGCGATAGATTTGGGTTTGGTCCATATTCTATCTATAATCCATAGATAGGTACATTTGAGATTTAGTATGACAAATGGGTGGACAAGTTGAAGTCGATGCGTCAGTGTCATAATTAATTTGTAGAAACCGAACGATGCACAAAAAAGACGATACGTGTAGTCAAATCTCCTCGTCGTTTCCTAACCATGAG
>JAVCKV010511714.1:0-11480 GCA_032274145.1 Herpochondria borealis | reverse complement strand
CTGGAGGATTGGAAAAGAAGACCACACGACTCTCAAATCGACAGTTCGTGTTCAACAACGATGCATCAATGTAGGAATGGATGAGAATGGAAGTTATTCACCTGCTGCCGAGGACTCTGATGGAGTAGGAGATGACTATTGGCCTGTCATTCCAGACGAGCACTGGCAATGCATGCCTCGCGTGGCATTCCCCCGGAAATCGACGGCCTCGTGGTGCAACAAGAGACCAAGGAACGGTGAAGGCAGTACAGCTGGCTTGATTTTCACTAAGGTTCACAAGGCTGCGTCAACCACGTTGGCGGGTGTCAACAGGAGAATTGCCACTCATCACAATTGCACATCCAAACAAAACCATGCAGACTCGCGAATAATCGGAACACGCGATAATGCCAAATCCTTTCTCTATGCTTCGATTCGACACCCGGCGCGTCGTGCCATTAGTTGGATCTTCTTCTCCTTGTCGATGAGAGGGCAGCAAAACATTACTGACGACTCTGTACTGCAGGCGCTCCAGGAGAGGTTGTTTTATGTAGGAGACAACGATCCGGATACCTTGAACATGAATGATGCAGGCGCGCAGACGGGGTTCATGCATACTGGAAGCCATTTGCCAGAGGGACTGTGGCAACCAAGTTTGCCTCACGTGGTGCAACAATTTTCCATCGCCACCGAGCGAGTGCAACAAGTCATGGACCAATACGACTTTATTATGATTGTTGAACGGCTTCCCGAATCCTTGGTGGTCTTGCAGCTCTTGCTGAATCTACCAACTACTGATATCTTGTACTTGTCAGCCAAGAAAAGTGGGAGCTATTATCACAGGGAGCATCCACCCTCCCCAACATGTCACAAACTGACTAAATCCTTTTATTCGCCTAATATCAAGGCCTACCTCTCATCTCCCCAGTGGTATGCACAGAATTACGAAGACTACTTATTGTACAAGGCTGCCAATGCCAGTTTGGATTTGACGATTGAACAGTTGGGACGTGATCGATTCAATCGTGCCCTGGCTGACTACCAAGATATGATGGTCCAGGCCAAGGAATGTGAAGAAGAAACTATCTTCCCATGCTCGTCCGATGGAGTTCACAATGAGGTGACGAATTGTTATTCTGCGGATGTGGGATGCGGATATCCGTGTCTGGATCGTCGATTTGGTGGCATATAAAATGCAGCACATATAATAATGCATACACGCAGCTCAGCAGTAATTTGTCAACTAGATCGCAACGAGAATGCATTCCTCTCTCTCTCTCTCTCCCAACTCCTAGATATCACGTTCTTCTTCTTCTTGCACTTTATGTCTTCTCTCGGTGCAGGAAAGAGGTGACGTTGCCCTCAGTTGAAGGCAGCGGCCTTGATTTGATTTTGTATAGGGGAGGGTTTCAAGAAGACCACATCATGCAGAAACTGGCAACTCTTTCTTGGATTACAGTACTGTGATGGACACATCATACAACAGCATCACGTACATCATACCGTACTGTACATGTACGTCAACTGAGCAAGTAGTCTAAGTGTCTCAGAAAGAAGATGTATGTAGACTAGTCCACTGGTATCTTCAATCATGTACAGTACCTTCGGTTCTTTCCAGTGTCCCAGTGTTTTGTGGGCTAAGAGTGTGGTTATCTGTTGCGTTACTTGTTGGTCTCCTGTTTGGAGAATTATGGCTGGTCCAATTCAGCCTGGTTGTAGGATGGGTGCTCCATTGGGGGTGAATATCCACTTGATTATGTGGTATGAGCACTTATGTAATGCAAGTACTCCATAGTAGGTCACTCCACAATTGGGCATCTTGTTGACGAGGTCTTCTGGTGGTGGTTGGATATTCTCGCAGAAGGAGTTGACTTGTCCTGTGCTGTGTCAACAAATCCGACCATTGTAATGCAGATACTGTATTTACGATCCGGTGATTCAAATGTTGTTCTGTGGGCTTGTTCTGCATGGCAGTTGAAGAGTATGCTTGAAAGTATGCACAAAATTGCAGGTGAGCTTGTTCATAGTTCGACCGCGTCGAGTCCTGATGATCCTTGGCCACCAACAATGCCACCAAAAGACTGGGAAACATGCCTCCCGTAAGGGTTTTGTCTGATGCTCGGTGTAGAATATATCTGAATCCCTTTCCTTGACTCATTCGCAAGGATAAAAACGAATCTATCAAACCTTTTGGCAGCTTGCGACAACTCTTGTTGAATCAAGAACTTGAATGACTTCGCTTCCGACTCCCCATCTTGTGGTCCTCCTCCTTCTTTTCAGCTTGCTGTCGAACCTTTCTTTTCAATAGCATTTGCTCTAACACGGATAGTCGTTCCGCTTTCTCCAGGTCCTCCTTTTGTCGATGACCCTCCGAATCTTCAATACCGCCGCTGCGTTCTTTTTCCACGACTTTACGAGCCGCGGCTTCCTCCTCCTCGCATGCCTCGAGTGATTTCACGTCATCCTTACTATCGAACTCCTTTCGAGCAAATGGGACCATGAGATTCGGAAACAAGCATTCCACAACACCACCATCAGCAGCTTGGTGGGCATACATGGAGATTTCCTTTTGTGAATTTATCGAGAATAGGGTTCGATGCTCTTCATACTTTTCAGCTGCCAACATCAAATCGCCTTGAATCAGGGACTGGATAATGGACGCCTTGACCTTGGTCTCTTTTGCTCTGATTTGTGCTCTGCGGAGGATCCCTTGAAGGTTGAGCAAACGAAAGTGCATGTCATTCGATTGATGCAGTCGCTCCTTGTCCACACTCTCAAAATGCAAGATCCCCAGAGGTAGTTGATGACAAACATTGTTGACGACCACATACTCTGGAGGAATAATTCGTCGGTGATGTCGTTCATGAGGAGAGGAGCCGTCTATCTGCTGTGGGACAACGCCATGTGGGACGACGACGCAAAAGACCAGCATTTTGAGTCCACCGTGGCAATAACGCACACACACATGAGGTGCTTTGGAAAAGTATTCACCTCTTCCATGGGCTTGCACCTTTCGTTTCGCTGGATCGAGTCCATTCTTCAAAATGTTGGAAATGTGCTCTTCACGTGTACCGTGAAACACCATTCCCACCGACAGATTGTCAGTGTTGTTCACATCGGAACAAGCAGAAATGAATCTCTCGTACACATCACCACCATCTGAGGACGAGGTATAATCGTGGGCTTCAAATCTTGCTCCCTGTAATCCGTAGCTAGATACCCACTTTGAAAACGCAGGTGTATCAGCATATCCATTCATAACTTGCAGAATGTCCTCAATGTTCAGATCGTGTGCGAGCTTGTGCGAGCAGCAACACATTTTGCAACGTTCCTCAGAATCGATATCCTGCTTGCATCGACTCTCCCCAATGGCTGGTGATGATAGCAAACGTTGAAAGAATCTCTCGGTTGGTTCGTGATTGCGGTGATCTGGCACGAGAGCTGCAGGAGCTTCTGCTTCTGGCACGGGATGATCTACAACAAACTCTGCCGGTGGCGCATTATTATGCTCTCCTTGAGGATTGCCCCCCTTCTTGTTACTTTCACCGTGCTTCTTCCCCAATTTACCAATGGATTGTGCTTGCAAGCTTCGTCGAAGTCTCATTGATGATTTGACAGCGAGAAGGGATGCTGGTGGCACGAGAGCTGCTGCAGGAGCTTCTGCTTCTGGCACAGGGTTGTGATCGACAGCAAACTCTGGCGCATTATGCTCTCCTTGAGGATGATTGACGCTTCTATTGTTGATACTTCTAACATAATTATCCCATCGCTGTATCTCTGTTGGTGTGTCAACAGTAGTAAGGGATGAGGCTGGCAGGAGGACTGCCGGAGCTTCTGCTTCAAGTACGGGATGATCGACAACAAACTCGACTGCTGCATGCTCTCCGTGAGGATCCTCCACGCCTCCTTTGTTGTTACTTCCTACGACAGCAACATCTGAATCTCGAGAAGTCATTGCGTGCAGCTGTGTTGTGTCAAGCAAAGCGACGTCAGGTCTCTTCTTCACCATTTCGACATGGTCAAATTCGAATTGAGCCTGTTACCGTATCGCATCATACAGTAAGGACTGCCTCTCAATCGCGCATCTCGCTCAAAGCTCAAAGCATCATCCCCACGATGAGGATTCTCATTCAATCACGCCGCCGTTCGCCAACCTCTCGCCACATCGCAACCGCTAATACACGAATGCTCATCAAGTCAGCATCTTCCACTAATAATAGACCACTCTCTATTTCACGAAGCAATTCTTTGAGGTTGAAAAACAAACTCACGTCACTGCTTTTCCTACTTGTTCTACTGCTCTTTAGTAGCAACAACAACAACAACATCGTCATGGCTGACACCACCAAGACTCACTATGAGATTCTCAACCTTTCTCCTTCCGCAACGCTTCAAGATGTGAAAAAGTCCTATCGAAAATTAGCGTTGCAGCACCATCCCGATCGCAATCCTCCCGAAAAGAAGGAGCAAGCTGAAGTCCTCTTTCGTCGCGTCAATGAGGCCTATGAAGTCTTGAGTGATTCAGAGCAACGACGACAGTATGATGTCGAGCTGAAACAAGGAAGAGCGCATTCTCATCATCATCATGGAAGTATGGGAAGTAGTACTAATGCGGCCTACGGTCGTCGTCACTACCGTGATCCGTTTGCTCAATTCAATGATTTGTTTCATAACGATCCCTTCTTTCAAGAAGCCTTCAAAGATATGGACGACCTATTCGCCAAGACGTTTCAGCAGCAATCGAGAGGCGCAACACAACAACAACAACAACAACCAAAGAAATCTTGGGGTCGCTGGATTGCCGATGCAATGGGCATTGATTTTCAGATTCAAACCAGCACGACCACAATTGGACGCGATGGAAGACCAGTGACTTCAAGCTCTCAAACATCCTATGGTGGTGGCAATCGAAATAATCGACACCGACAACAACAACATAGTCAGTACACCTCCAAGAGTACTCGGACCGTGATTGAAAACGGACAGAGGGTCACCATTCAATCACTCGAAAAGGATGGCAACAAGATTGAAGAAAAGTACGTCAACAACCAGTTGGTTCAGAGGCTCATCAATGGAATTCCAGAAACTCAATATCGATTGGATCAGGGTGGAGACTTGTGAAAAGAAGCAATAGGATAGAGCAAGTACATGTCGGCGAGGCTCATGACATTAATGGTAGTATCCAACTTTAGAGATTACACTGTTCATCGTTACACCTTACAACATCATCCTAGTCAAGAACACCTCAGCCACGATTCGCACAAGAGAGGCATACAACTTCTTGATGCACAGGAGCATGCCGATTATAACAGAGTTGGATGTTCTACTCTTGAGCAGGTTGGACGAGAGATGCTTGTACCAATGATGATGTGCACCAGGCATCATGGTACGACGAGCAAACAGGAGGCTCATCTTGATGACCTATTGTTGTGGAGGGACATTTATTCATCATCATGCATGCGGTCAGTCAAGTTGATGACAGATGACAATTCTTATTCCAGGTTGCCTCCAAACGCATTTGGTTTGCTTAGCTTCGCAGTCTCCTCGTTGCGAAAGATATCAGATTATAGAATCAACTTTAGCCAACGTCTGGGGTCCAACGCCTGGCCCAACCAAGAACACACTTGGTCCAACAGACGAGAGGCGCTGGCATCGTAGACTGATACCTCCACGAACATGATAATACAGTATAACGCCCAGAAATTTTTAAGAGCCCAACTCCCAATAGGAAACAAAATTGAGGTTCCGCCAACTCTAATCGTGTACATTACATCATGTACTTGTCAAGCTATTACGAGTAGCACGCTCGCGTGACTCCTACGAACCCGACGCTGGACCACCCTAAGCTGAACATTTTGGTGTCCAGCCGAATCTACTGGAATGTGATTGGCTCCAAAAACAGTATTGAGGATCCGATAGAAACAAAACTCAACGGCCACAGTTTGATTTGAATTTCTATATGTTTTGTATGCAATATACAGTATCACTCTGCCAGGCGGGCAGATACTATGGGGAGACTCCGATTAAAAGGAACTGCTATCGTCGTTATATGGCTGGGAATGTGCATCCATTCACGGATGTTGTCCCCCCAAACACGTTTCTCACTATGTGTCTCGTTCCAACAGTGACCCTGCCGCTTTTGTGAACGACTGCACAAAATGAAAAAGTCTTTTTTGGTTGCGACGATGGTTGTGCTCCCTCGCCATCGCTCGTCTCGGCCGCTCGATGGCACTCGTACACAGCGGGATACTCTCCCCATCACATTTAAAAAGAAAGTGCTCAGTCTGAGACGTTTGAGCTACCTGGTACTGACACTATTAGGCCTGATATTGGTCTCACGTTCTCTCGGAAGGTGGTCACAACCGTACGATTACGATAAGCTGCTCTTGGCAACGCCGGACAAGCCAGATGAAGCCCCTTTCAAAGGATCTATGGATGAAGGCTTAAATGATAGCACAATCGAACGATCAAAAGGACCAGCTCCCACGAAGCAAACAGCTGCGAGCGATGACCTGAAAACGACTCGGAACAAACCTGCAACCAAGAAAGTGGTTGCGAACCTGAAAGGACCAGCTCCCAAGAAGCAAATAGCTGGGAGCGATGGCCTGAAAGCGACTCGGAACAAACCTGCAACCAAGAAAGAGGTGGTGAATCTGAAAGGATCAGCTCCCAAGAAGCAAACAGCTGCAAGCGATGACCTGAAAGCTACTAGGAACAAACCTGTCGCAACCAAGAAAGAGGTTGCGAATCTGAAAGGTTCAGCTCCCACGAAACAAACAGGTGCGAGCGATGACCTAGAGGCGACTCGGAACACCACATCTGTCGCAACCAAGTCGAATCTGACGGTGCAAGAAAGCTGCGGTGTCTATTACTTTCTCCATATTCCCAAGAATGGGGGCAGCAGTATCATCGAGTGGCAAGAATCTGCTCAAAGACATGCCCAGAACCATATCTATTCTCTCACTCGTCTATATCAGCACTTAACACAGCCTGTGGCGAACGGTACACACCTGACCTGGCCTGAAATTCTTGAAAACGCAACAGATACGGTCAATTTGCAGAATCAAACATCGGCCAAGAGATGGTTGTCGGTCCACCAGCATCATGAAACGCCAGGCTTGAGATACATGATGCCGATTCTGCGGCAATGGAAGGAGACACTGCGAGAGGTTGGTTGCGATCTTGTTCTTACTACTATGCTTCGAAAGCCACTGTCTCGTCTCAAATCCCAAGTGTTTTACAATCAAATAAAACGGGACAAGTTTGACTGGTACGTGACGAGCAAGTCGGAAAACCAAGCACGCTACCTGCTATTCAACAAACTTGCAAAACACACCGATCCAAAGGACGCTCCACGAACCTATTCACCCATGACAGTGCCAGGTAACAATATCACTCATGACGAGTTGGAGGAACTATACGGCTACCTGAAGGAATTCGATATTGTAGGAAGGTTGGATGACCTCGATGGTTTCGTGGCCAAGTCCATGAACATGACTGGCTGGACACTACCACAGAATGTGAGTGGGAAGAAAGCGGCACCCCACATGAGGAAATCGACGCAGAACTATGAGATCACGGCTGAAATGGAAGCGCTAATGATGGAATATCTCGAAACCGATCTGGCGCTGTGGAAAACGTTGTTCGGTGACGATTCATAGTTTAGAGCACCTTGACCAGTCGCGAGGAACACCAGTAGGGAACAATCCCCTGGTGGAAATAGAGGTCCCGGTGAACAAGGTCTGTTTGATCATCCTTTGATTCCCACCAACTTCAAGCATGTCACATAGTCAAGAGCTAGCAAAGCCACTGTAGAGTCGCAATACTGCAGTCACAGGCGTACTAAACTTGTCAAGTCCCTCAACATTCAGCTTGAACATTTATCGTTACCAATAGCATCATTAGCTCCCAACGCACACCAAAAAGATCAGCGAGGTACGTGAAATGATCCATAGGATGGTGAAACATCTGCGTGCTCAATGGAAGGTGGTACGACCCGCAAGGGCAAACGTTGGCACCCTACCCGCCGCCCTACAGACCTGTATCTCATCGACTTGATCAGTGATACCATCGTGGAGGCTGCCGTTGTTCCTTTTAAAGAGGATCCTTGTGATGGTGTCATCGAAACAACCATTTCTGGTCACAGGTGTTACCCCGAAAGTATTATTTCAACAAGAAAGCTATTGTGCCTCATAAGAATATTAAAGCTGCTGTGCTTTATAGTGCCTATTAGCGCTCCCCATAAATTTGGATGCATGCTCTTATTCGTGCCTAACCACGTAGCAAGCAAGTTACTCGTCTCCTCGTCAGAAAGTGACCTCAGTGAGAGTTGGTGGCTTCTGTGTGGGGCATATCTTGTCTGTTCCGGGTGAGTAACAAAATCATAGAGATTAATTAGCCGTTCCAATGTCTTTGCGCCGCAAGAGTTGTTCTCTACCACGATGCACAAACCCCTCATTTATGTATAAGGATGTACAGGATGTCCTGGAAGATGGTGTTGCTCGGAACCGTTCTGTTTCTGGTGAATTTGAACCGATGTCAAGCTGATGGGCTTCGAGCTAGTAGTGATAAAGCGAAGTTGATCGACCCCAAGACGGTGGAGGAGAAGCCGATGGGCAAGTCTTTGGACGCCTACAGTCAACTCAAGTTTCTCTTTTTTGGGACATCGCGAACTGTTGGAACTATGTTGAATGACCCTTTGAGTGATGCCTTCCCCTACCTCCTCTCTCCAAATGCTACGAACCTTGCCATTGCAGCCGGCATCTCCAAGTATCCAAGTCATTGTGCAGCATCCATGCTCAAGAATCATGCGGATGAGTCGTTCGACGTTATCGTCTTGGAGTTCCCTCCTCACTTTTGGGTCTATACCTTCAAACTAGCAGAACGGCTTCGTGAGCGCTTTCCAAATGCGCTGATCATCTTCTTTGATATGTGGCGTCCCATTGAGTACACGCATGTTCCATCCGGGAATCCCATTCAAAAGTGGGCAAAGGAGAAGGGACACAATCTCGTGCGCCCGGATTTCCCTCAACATTTCATAGATTCAACGATTGCTGAGGAATGGGACTATCCTAAGATTGCAACTGTAACTCAAGATCAGTTGGACGATGCAAAGCAGTTGACTGGTCCTGTTGAGTGGGTCATTGTACCGCGACCAACAAATGCGCATGTGGCAATGAAGTTGAATGCTCACCACTTTGTGTATGATCTGAACCATTATTCCAAAGCAGGCCACCAGTTCGTCAAGAGCTTGATCTCGGAGAAGCTTCACGAGATCAATTTTCGAACCACGCACGATCCTACCGTGCATTCATGGAAGCATCTGGATCAGTGCTCAAGCTGGTTTCGAACTGGCGCAACGTCCATGAAGCACAACATGGTAATGAGCAAATTCAGTGACAAGGGCAAGTTTGCTTTAGAACCATCGAGCTCCCATGGTGGTCGGGAGAACTGGATAGCGATTGATGCTCAAGATTCAGCTCAACCACTCGAACTCCATGTGGAGTTCATGACAACTGCACCCGACTGCTTGTATCAGAATGTACGACTTCATCTTTATGGACAATCAAAACTTGTGGAATGCAAGATCCGACCTGCTTCCTTTGAGATACACGTGACGGAGACGATTCATGTAGGAACTGTGTTGCCAGGAGTTCCGTCTTTGCTACGAATAGAACCTCTTGTCGCCGATGATGGAAGCGACGACAACAAGTGGCCCTTTCGAATCGTGTCCATCCTTCTCCTTCCTACAGATGCAGTCCTGTGATTGCACCCCTTAGAGGTAAACAGTAAATGGTCAACCAGATTGTGACATTGTAGTATTGATCTAGACTACAAATCGTGTTCTTGGGAAGGAGAGACGATGCCGCTAAAAGGAGAGAGATTGAGCTAATCAGTGTATGTTTAGAGACCATACCATGTTGACAAACTACCAAACGCTTCGCTTGTTCCTTCTTCTTTCTATGGCTCTTTCAAAATTCGTTGAATCGCATCCGGCAAGTCCGAAAGATAATTGACTCGTTCGTCCACCTTGTCTTGTGCTGCATCGTTCAACGCACGACGGCGCGCCAACTCGTTGGCGGTCGATGTCGCCCACGCGGGCTGTTGCTCCACTCCCAAATCAAAGCGATGACGAGATGTCTGACCATATTTGGGAGCCAGCTCGGCCAGAATGGTCTTGGCTCCACACTGGGCAGACCCGCCCACATCGTATCCCAAATCGTCACCCACATGAATGTACACCAAGTCGTCGTAGGTGGCGGGAAAGGACAGTTGGGGGTCTACACTACTACTGCTGCCCGACATTTCCTGTGCAATCTTGTCGGTCAAATCTTTGAGGGTCGCATATTGAAATCTTGCCGCCTCGTAAATCCAAGACAATTCAGCAGTGCGTTCGGACTGGGCCAGGTCGACAAAGAACTTTTGACGAGCTCCTTGATCATCTTCCCAACCGACACAAAAGTCAAAGAAAGGCCCCAACGTGAACGTCATGAACAACGGACTGGCCTTACCGTCCGTGACGGCTCCAATAATGACACCAGGATTCTCCATCTTGATCTGTTGGAGTACATCAATCACCTCAGGGTACAAATTTCGTTCCGCGGCGTGGTGACGTTCCATCTGGTGTAATATGATTGTGATTCGAATGAGTTTAGCAACAAAACAATAAATACACACAAGACAGCACCACATAATCAAAATACTCAAAACGTACCTCCCACGCCGACAAAATGGCTGACACAATCGACGGACTCACTGCCTTCTTCGTCCATTGTTTGGCATGTTGCACCACAACGTCTGCCAAACTCGATACGGGCGTCGCCCAATCGTCGGCCGTCTCTTGCAATTTGCGCTCCAACATGGCCTTTTCCAATTCACGACGAATGGCCAACTCTCGGATTCCACTGTGCGTCGTTGCGGCTGCCTCATCCTTGCTCAATTCGTTCAACCGAATCTGCTTTCCAGTCTCGTCAATATCACTTGCTGCAATTCCTTCATATCCATAACGCTCCATGGCCTTGACGAACGCATCGTTGGCTTCGGACATGACAACGTCAATGGGATACAACGTGTCATCGAGATCAAACGTGAGCAAACCGAGTTGCTTCTTTGTGTTTCCTCCTGGTGCTGCGTCTGCGTACAATCTTGTACTTGATGGACGCCTTATGCTACTGCTGACAACGCTAAAGGCATCAGCAGGATGCAGTAGATAGAAGAGGCAGATGCTACAGGAGAATCTCATGGTGATGTTCGAATGATGTCGGATCGGATTTGATGGCTGTGTATCTAACCCTTCTTCACAGGGATACACGGTTGTTTTGACTGTCGTTTAAAAAAAGACGGTACAATGTCCACAAACGGTCGTACCATCCATACTGTACTAGAGATTCTACGGAAACATACCGGGTGTCCCTGGATCATGTACAGTATCCCTTTACTGTCGACCCTGATACGGTATAGAATGCTGGTTCGCGGAATAGTGATAAGGGAGACGAAGAAGA
>JAVCKV010511492.1:0-11481 GCA_032274145.1 Herpochondria borealis | reverse complement strand
CTGGCACTAGCAATATTTATACAACACTTATGAGCTTCATGCACTACAAAGTTAATTTTCTAAGGAAATCAAGTAGGCAGACACTCCTGTGTAAGACGCTTAGTAATATTCATAGAAGCAGCTCCAAAACGTCAGGCGTTGGTTTGAAAAAAATACTCGCGAAGAAAATCTACAATAGTGCAAAAAGATCTTCGGGGAACCACAGAAAAATTGAATCGTTAAGTAGAAAAGAAACGACCAGGTTGTCTCTATGAAAGAGATAAAAGATCTAATAACCATTATTTCCTCCATTGCTGTTTTTTCGCACTTATTATGTCGTTCAAAAAAGTGCCCAACTGCTGTCGTAGTTCAAATGAGGACCCCGACCCATTTATCTATCGTTTCAGAAGACTCGCAGCAGAGCATATCATACACATTAACATTTAGTCGACATTGCAAGTCAGCGAAGTTTTGGCCATCAAGCCCTCTAAAAAATCTCATTGGAAAGGGGAAGTTGAAGAACACCAAAAAATCTCATACCGCTCGCGAAAGCGCTTGAAGAGAAAAATAAAGAAAGAAGCAGATATAATCCTTAAGTCATGTTAAAATTTTGAAGAAAGCAAGAAAATAATCAATAATACATACTGGAAGCTAAAAATGCTTTTCATCCGTTTGAAAGGCTTTGTTGAACACCATGATCTCAGGGATGTTTCTGATGAATCGCATCCTCACAAGAAGGCCAATGGCATTGATATTTCGCAAATCGTTGAATACAAAAATAAGATGACCCTTGTTTAGCTAAACGAGACCGAAAGAATCTCTGAAAAACAGAGGAAAACATTTCTACAAAGAACATAGCTTAAACTTCCCACAGAAGTCTTGTTTGCTTCAAACTGCTTTTATTTATCGTCTAAACTTAGATGACACCGTTTTTCTCTGAAATGTCTGGTTAGGTTACCTTTGACCAAAATAGAAAGACGAAACAGATTTCGGAGATTCGGAACATCCTCGACAGCGCGTTCAATCCGCTCTGCTCTATTTTTACCACAAATAATTCAGTATCAGTACCGGCCAACCCAACCGGCTTCTACTTCTGGCGGGTGCCCTGAAAAACAGATTAAAAGACCAAAAGAAGAGTCTCGGAGAAGATGGGTAAGTAAAAGAAAAAAATTACACGGACTCGGTACCAGTCTGCTACAGTTTTGGGGAACCGAACAAAAAGCGCAGCAGAGATTGCTGCAAACAACAATTTTTCCACAAAGCGCCTCAAGACCAAGAGAAGCTACTTTATTCTGGTGATGCAGGATATCTGGGTGGCGATGAAAAAATGGACAAGGAAAAGAACTTTCGCTCAGACTCCAATCTGTAAACACGCAATCCTAATTGATTACCGGAGTTGGTGCCTATTTAGATATGATTCCAAACTTGCTGGATCCGAACAAAGTACTTTACATCGGCTGCCCTAGTGGTGCTGGTGATACCAAGACAACCGCCCCTCTCTAAATTTCCCTCAATATCCGGTTCGAACAACTCAAGCTTGACTTTGAACCAGTTTTCACCGTGTTGGACTATCTTTGGCCGATAATAATTTGGTAACTGTAAGGTGGGGGCTTACTGTAAGGTGAAGGCTTTTTGTTACTGATGTATCGGGACAGAGCAAACTATCTTGTTCTATATATGTGAAAAGAACGGACCTCTGTTCCTCGGTAACAGTGCCATACGAATTCTAAAATTATTGGAAAGGATCAGTTGCTTACTGTGCCACAGAATTCCATCGAGCCTGGTTCCAAAAGAAACTTATAGAAACCTTCATGTGCAGCCAAGGTAGTGCGCTTCGAACGCATCTGCATGTCGTTACAGAAATTAAAAAGCACGTCAAATAGTTCTCCTCCTCCGTTGCTCACATCAATTCAACGGAAGAAAAGAAAGCTTACTCACCCAACTCCGATAGGAAATGCGCTAGAAAAGTCGAAGAGCACTTTCAAGCGTTCCATTCTCACCTACGGATATCTAATTAGGCGTGATAACTCACTTCCGTCGCACACAGACAAGGGGAAAAAGTGTCAGAGCATAAAACGGGGGAGTGCGCTCCGCCGACGAGGACGGCTTACGCGTGTGGCTGAACGTCGTTTCGTCGCACAGAGTTTTGTGCGTCCATCTAAAAGGCACAACCAAACGCCCAAAGGTAAAAGAAAAGAGAGGGAATAGGGGGAAAAAGGGAAGTAAAAGACGATAAAAACGATTTATTTGAATCACTTATGTTAGCCTTCTTTCTACTTGCTTTATGTATCGCCATCCACTTCGGCTTCGAAAGCCGCTCATGGAGCGGTCAAGGCGGCAGCCAAGGCGAGATTAATGAACAGAAATGGCCTAAGGGCAAAAGCACCTGAAACCAACTACAAAAAGTACCTCAGCTTATTACCGAATCTTCTAAAAGCGCAAACTGTTTTTACCGGGACAGAGTCAGTAGTTCAACCCACAATAATTGTAGGTGGAAGAAAAGACGGCACTAAAGAGCAAAAGGGTCCACCGAGTCCGGCCAAACAGCGGTTGTGGCACCCCTAGTGTTGGATTGGCATATTAGGGTGCCATACGAAATGAGGTGTAGTAATTTACCACTTGTGTCACCGAGTGGCTGAGTTGTGCATTTGTGATGGTGTTTTAAGTATCTTGGGTATCTTGGATGGCGCGCACTTGTAGGAGTCGCCGCCGTCCGTTGTACGGGCCCCTTTCCGCCGTACCACAGGACATGGAGGAGCTGTGCCGTCTCTATGGCGTTCTTACGACGGGGTTCAGGGATGCTCTTGAGTCCATCTACGACTCATGTAAGACTTAAAAGTCCTTAGTTAGGCCTCTACTTTCAAGGAAGGTCTCCTTTAGCAGTTCCCTGTCAGAATTAAATGAGCACGTGCAAGTAATGGTAATTAAAGAGCTGGGAAATCTGCCTATTCTCCACATGGTGGATCGTACCACTGGTTATTAGAAGACATTTTTCATGCTTTGTCGATGCATGGAAGGTTCTCTGTATATGATAAAGACCAAATGGTTATACTCGTAGTTAGATCAAAACACGGAGTTGAACGACAGTGAATATGACGTACTATGTGCCAAGCATGAAGTTCCTCAAAAACATGCTGTTCGAAAGAACAATTTGCAGCAGGTTTTAGTTGGCTCGCGGCTATACTCCTCAACCTTCTGGTATGAATGGTACCTATCATTGAAAATTTACTTGTCATGTACAAGGAGAAAGTCGTTCTTTGTGTGCTGCAACAGTTCTTGGGATTAAATAAAGATCCAAAAATCTAGAAGGGTCTGCTCTTGCCCAAGACTCCTGTTTACCCCTACCGGAAAGAGACAAAGTACGGTTGGTTGAGCAATGGTTTCGTCTTGAATACCAAAGACCACATTGTATTGATATGCAGTGGAAATCCCTGAAAACTCCGGGTCTACAAATTTCGTAAGAAGATCACTGTATGGTAAAAAATGAAAAATCATGTCATTTTGAGGTATGATTCTAGTGTTTAATTAGTCGTGAAACATTGCGATCACGGTAAATTTTAGTGCTAAAGTACCAGACAGAACACTAAAAAAATGGTGTTTCCATCGTTTTAGTGTTTAAATATACGTGCCAACGTAATTGAGTTGTAGGGGTACATAAATACGGGCGCGTTTTTTATTCTTCGAATTGTATAAAACGGGACGTATAAGACACGGAAAACTGTGTAGTATAACATGACATCTTAAATTTACTTCATAACGTTCAAACTATATAGCAGTAATCGCTAATTAGAGGAAAGAATTCCGGGTAAAAAGGAACACTTTGAATTATTAAATACACAAGATACCCTATGGAATGAGGCATGCCGACTTAAGAAGACTTGATATGGAAATAATAATAATGAAGTGTTGTCATATTTACATAATGGGTTTCATTGATAGGGCGTGGAATATCTACTCAATTTATGATATGCTGCTCCATGTAAGGCGTCATGTCACTCAACACAATAGAACATGTCAACTTAATGAGAAAGTTCAGGAGGACAACGAATTATTCAGCACATGACATTTCACATTAATGTGTACTTGTAAGGGGGAAAACAACGTTAAGTTGCATGACATGGCTCCTTAATGGGTATGTTTACGAGGATACATAATTTTAAATTACAGGGCATGGTACCAGATTGAGTACGTTTACTAGGATGCAGCATTTTATATCGCATGAATTGTCCCTTGAACATGTACTTTTAGAAGGGCATTGCAAATGAAAGTGGATGGCTTGCTCCATAATATTGGAGCACATAAGTCCTAATTAGAAACGTGTGTTAAAGAATAATTGATCGCTCGTGGCTCTTTAAAATGACAGTCAGGTTTATATACAAAATACTGAGAGATCTTTAAACCATTTTGCACATAATTGAGTATCCGCGAATGAAATTAGAATGCGCGAACAATAATTGAAGATGGGTCACCCCAAATGGGGTGGATAACCGTCCACGTGCCCAAAAATATGATAGGAATCGCCGTACAGTAGGTGACTGCTGTGCCTAAAGTGCATTAGCCCTTCGGTGCGGCCGAAAGCCCTGTTTAATACATGGAACACGGCAAAACGGCTTGCGCGACTTCCAAGTCGAAGGATATAACTGGGGGACACACCCAAAGAGTATCCTACACGCTTCTTTCTCATCTCCCGAACCACGCAACACCCGTCTTGGCCAGCCGCCGATACTGTTACAAGTACGGCGCACTACGTAAATAAGCCCATTCCATCGTCCGTTGCCTCATTAGTAACGTGGCGGTCGTGATCAGAATCATTTTCACCACAGAAATACAACAGCTCTGCTCAATTGTGTCATGTGGGTATGATATTCGCCTCGTTGAGAAATCACTAACTTCTATGAGCATTGACGATTTGTACCATTTGACATTGTGATCTGATATCCTGTCTTGCGTAGCATACCAGTTAGAACCGCCTTTCCGTCGCCCAAATGTTCATTCCCGTCCAGGTCCTTCACTTGGGTAACAATTATCCAAATGTTCGTCCGATGTGCTTAGCTGTTAATCTGACTGCAAGCACCCAACTAGTTTAGCATCGTTGCAATAATTAAACCCGGAAGGGCAGCCGCAAATATATAATGTAACATACCACCTTCATTGGTACCGTGATTCATGACCGGAGTCCCTCCGGAACAAGGACGTGATAGAGGACCGCGCCGCCAAGTTGGTAGACCTCGAACAGTAGTACGTGCAGCTCTTTTCTACTACTTCACACTATTTTCCCACATGGAGAGTTCGAAAGATACTCATACGAGCCGTTAATCGTTGCGTCCTTTCGCGTAAAGAACAGCGGAAAAGATAAATAAACAGACTTCCTGTGCTGGTATTGACACATACGGCCGGATGAAAGCAACAGAATCTCCGGGGAAAAAGTCCAGTTCATCCCTGAAAATTGTGCTCCTAATAGTTTCTTAGTGTGCTGGATTCTGCGTGTTGGTTACAATGATTTGGCAGAACATTTAACGCTTTCATGAGAGTGCACTGCCGTGACTGTAAGATATCGTAGATATCCTTCTCTTCTATCGACAGTTCCTCAGTCTACAATAGTTTAATGGCTCCGTTGCTGCCATCGGCACCGACGCACCACATAGTAACATCGTTGCAATCCACGAGTGTCTCATGAAAGTTAACCACCGTACCGCGACTAATTACATGAAACCAGTAAGCAGGGACAGTTGCGTCAGAACTTCCGGCCGGAGGCGCATGAAAAGAAAACTGCACGGTGTCTCCATAATCGCTTGGAAATGCTCCTTTTGTCCTCCGACGGTAGTTGATCAAAGCAAAACTTCAGCGTATTCTTCATCAGGCCTGTTAGTAGGTGTTCTGGTGCGTTTTAAGTACTTAAATACTAGTAAAAGAAAGCATTGACAACAGGCTAACCGCAGTAGTTCACTGTGACGGACGTCGTTCGACTGAGATCGTTTGCAAGTCTCACACAAAATCGGTTTTCTACACTGGAATCGTCTACGGTAGCTATTCCAAACGCCCTAGTCATTAAATTTGAAGGTTTACATTCCATGATAGATGTTATCCTCCTGTAAAATCTCATAGACCCGACACGCCTTGAATGTACCCCACTTGTTTAAAAAATCTCGGAATTCAACGGACGTTTCCTTCTAGAAATGGTGGGGAGCGTGAAGTACGCAGTGGTAACGTTACCCTTCACTTTGCAGCAGCCAGAAATAGCCGGGTAGTGAGCGAAGAACGAAATGGGATCGAGGAATATGCGAACCTTTCGCCAGTACGGATCAAATCCGTCAACTCCGTGTACTTTACCTTAAACAACATCATTCACGCACATTTTGAGAACCTCGTTCAAGTCTTGACAGTATGGGGCTTTGGAGACCAATCTGGCGGACTCCGGGCTTCTTCTAGACTCCGGGGACTGTCCCGATGGGATCATATAAGAACCACCGACGGACCTAGTGTCTGACAAAGAATTGAATAGTGTAAAATCGTCAGTGTAAATTCCATACGGTATACGACGCATCACTGTCCGTCCAGTATATGGCCAATTAGTCCACGCCCCGAACCAGCGAAGAATGAAGGGGCACCGCGTCCGCTCTGTACCCATTAGGGTGTGTCACAGACTCTGGCACTTGTAATATATGTCACAGTTTTCCCCTGTTCTGCAACGTCCACCCAGATAATTCCTTCCGGTGCGCGGCCAGGTGCAAATAGTACGACATAATCGACTAGCACACACATAATCTGTTCAGATTCCTCTTATCTCTTTCTCGGTAAAATGAAACAAAAATCCCCAGTGAATGTCTCTATTTCCACCTGCCGTCCTTCCACGCTGAGGTATTGTAGTTTGGGAGGGTGTCTTCGAACGAAAGCGCTGTGACGTGGTATCTAACATCCAGTCCTCTGTTGAACTTTTCGGACTCCTAAGTGCATCGAAGAGCATGTTCTCCTGAGCTGAATCGAAAAGAGGATTTTGTTCAGCAGTGCACAGTTCATCGTCTTCCGTCACAAAATATGTTTTTCCTACAACTGCTTTCACAGACGAAAGTCGTGGAACAATTGTAGGACCTCTTGAGTTAACACAATCAAACCAGGCGCGGCAGTTGGATACGAAATCCGACGGGAAATTAGGTACAAGAACTGCATCGAAACATGATAACGTCTCCGTGCTGTGTGTGGAAGAATGAATGGCCTTACCTACCCCATAGAAGGACCCTGACACATAGAGCAGCATGAAGAATCTGGACGATCGGTGCCTTCTCAATATAAATTGTATCTAATTCGCCTTGGAAGGCGTTGTTGTACACTTCTTCATAGAAGTTTTACGTAGCCACGTCTAGTTCTGCCCATTCTGAAAGACTCACCATGCGTACGAAGTCTTGAGGATCCTTCACAACTGAATTTGCAGAGTGACTCTTATTTTAATTCATTCGCCAAGATGGGATTCGAGGAATTTAACGTGCTTGCAGAATATGGCTCTTCGGGAAGCATGTCGACAACATCAATGGCCACATTGTACTCCAAAAGTCTTTTAGCTGCACATTTTAAGGGATGCAATAGCGTGTTGGACTGCTGCCCAATGTATCCAGTACTTATTTGCATTAAATCGTGAGTTCCCCGTTATGGAGATAAACTATAAAATCCCCCCCGAGATAGAAACGTACGAATTATTCTCAAAGATTGTTTTTAAATAGATGTATGCATCACTTGCTATTCACCAGCTCCCGCTTGGGTTTCCATCGCGGTGACGTTGAAATAATGGGATTCGAAAAAGAACTAATAGTGCAGAAGCATTCCCATCTCGTTTTCAGGTGATACATCGTCCGACATGTCTGAATGCTGTGCGGGATACATTGGGTGTGCTTCCTGTTGGGTTTTGAATTGCGGAAAACCGCCAATACTTGGAAAGGGAATGAAACGTTCCGGGCTCATCCGATCCAAAAAAGATGAGCCGCGAGGTGTACACGGCAGTACATATGAGTGAGGACTGGTCCAATATCACTAAAACTTTGTTGTTCATCAGTATGAAGTTTTCAGCGAGCGATGCACGATCCTTAATCGTGCTTACTTGGTCAGATAAAAGCCGTTCTGAAATCTAGCTTCTTCTTTCGTTCTATTCTGCTACTTTCCCCTTGTCGACTTTTCCGAGGAAATTGCGATTGAATTGTCGAGCACTTATAGACGATACAACTGTCTCATGGAATCTTACATAATTACTTCTCTCCATCTTGATGGCGATCGGACGGAACGAAACAGAGGCGTACATTTGGATAGAGGTTAGTGCGTACAACCTGTGACACGGCTGGCTGACTTTTGTGTACTTGTATCGTCGGGAAGAACCCCTGCACGGATAAAGTGGTGAGTGATGATTACTTGGTGCGCCAAGATTTTGTGTGATGAGACACGTGTACGCGTTACAATGTGCCAGGAGAAAACCACGATGAGGAAAACCGCTCCGCGATGAGGTAATGGGTGTGACTTGTGGGGCAGTCACGCGACGAGTTGAGATGAAGAAGATGAGAAGTGAGAGAAGTGGCGCTGATTTGGATGGATATAAGGCCGGAAGGAATTCGAGGCGGAAACGTTGGGAGACGTGTGTTGTAATTATGGATATCTGCAGTTGGATGGACATGCAATACAACATCGTGGCACATATTGGAGCTGAAGGCTGTGCACTTTGCGCATAGCGGCACCTACAAGTGGAAGGCAGACGCACCCAATTTCTGTTTTGTAAAATGAAAAAGTAGGTGCGCATACACGTGAACGGCAGGTGGAGGCATGTGCTGTTTTAAAAAATTAGGCGACTTTTCCGCACTCACATCAACCACCGTAACCAAGTCCGCGCTGCAGATTCGCTCTGATTCGACCGCTCTGCCGACGCACATGAACTTTTACACAATTCGCGCTCGACACTTAACACTCGGGGGTTAAGAACCATTGCAGTTCGGTACAAAGGGGGCCGCGCACCGACGCCGGGAAAATCCACACGTGTGCGCCCATCCTGCGTGGTCGGGGTCGGCTGCCACTTCGCCACTTCGCCACTCGAGTAAGGCACAATCTGGGGCACTGTAGGGCTCCGTCACTTCGCCATTCATCCACTTTGGAGTCCCACGGTTACTGATTGGCTGGGTTGCGTAGTTCGCTCACTGGATGCTTCTGTTATATCTATTTCTAACGGTTAGAGAACACTGCTATATTTTAGGAGGTCTACGTTAGTGAACTCGGCGCTATGGAGGATAATGTAAGTGCAAAGGACACTCTGTGTAGTTATTTCAAATGTTTTTTTCGCTTGGGCCGTTTTGGCCCAGCAGTCCGGCTGGGGCGCTGCCCAGCCGCTATAAATGGGGCCTGGTTAGCACCGGGGTTAGGAGGACCATAAAAAGAGGAAACAAAGCGACCCCCAAGAAAGGTTTTTCCCCCGTCGTTCTGCTTCTTTTAAAATCCCCTTTCCTTCCTTTCCCCTTCTGTTTGGCGTTGGTTTTGCAGCCCACCGCGCGAAAGCACACTACACAGGCTGCCGCCATTCCGTACTGCCACCCGTGCTCGCTTCAACCTCTGGGGCCCAGAAGTATCCCATCCCCTACCTCTACCACGCCCATTCCCGTTGTGTGCTGCTACGGGAGTAACTACCCGCACCACTATCTCATTATTATTTTTACACACTGACTTTGGAACCTGCGATTGCGATCCTCAAACCAGGAACGTCAAAAACAATGGTGCACCCACCGCCTGCAAAAGACGATCGGGCTGCGATGATGCACGAAGCTCATTTGGACAAGAGTGTCGGGAACGAGCCACCCGAGGCAATATCGTCAGGGGCGTTGAAGTCGGTCAAAATTATGTTTCCGTCCGTGCCTCTCAGAAGCCAAGACCCAGTCATCAAGGCTCAAGGATCTTCGTGCGCGTGCGCCGTCGTGTCGGAGGAACCTGCAAACCGAGACTCTTCTCACTAATACGAGCGTGGGCTCAGGATTTCGTGCCGGAGGCGTTGCATATTCAAGACACTTCCGTCAACGCTCAAAGACCTTCGTCCGCCCGGGTCTTCGTGCAGATGTAACCGGACAACTAAGCCACTTTCATAGAAAGTCAGGGAACAGCTTGCGAGTAAGCCGTCGTGTTGTTTAATGCGGCTGTGGAATCGCCTATGCACGGCGTCGTGCCAGTTGACAGCCGGTTTTGCTCTTTTATCAGGAACATTTCCCACCGTGTTCATCGCAAGCTTGGTGCTACATTTACGACCTAATCATACATCTGTAATTCACGTTTATATTCGATAGATTATGGTGGCATGAGGCTTCCAGCTGAGCAGGGGATTCGCGCTGCTGTTTAATACAATTCTGTGGATGCAGGAGCGCTTGGAAAATGCATTCATCGAAAAATCGAACAACTGGATGGAGTTAAATAACCTCACGCGGTTCGAATATCTTGCTAAAGCTATTCATATAGTACGAAGGTAAAAGTAGTCAGAGAGGAACACTCTGTACTTCTCTGGGGAAAATGTACATGCATGCAATTTCGTCTTTGTGGAGAAGGTATCTAGACATATTATTAAAACGAGTGTGGCGGTAGGAATTTCGAGCGTCAGGTTCACTGCGCACGCATCCACGAACTATATTTGTGTCGCGAAGAGTATGGAATGAAGCCGTTATTGAAAATTCGCCGCGTTCGCCCGACGAAAAAGAAAGAACCCAGGCGATCAGGAGCCATCGCGCACATGGCAGCTGGTGGATAGTATGTGATCCAGAGTAACTGCAAAAAAACAGGGCGTAGTTGTGTACCGTATCATTCGGACGCCCAGCCTGTTAAAGATACTCATGCACGTCAACTTCGAGAGCATTGGAGGAGGCGGGACGAGACTGTGCGTATCACGATATCTTTCCCGGACGGGAAGAATTAAACAAAGAGCAATGGCGAGACAGGTATGGCAGATGCACGTCACAGTATTAGTGTGCTGATTCGAGATAATAGTTAAACGCCACTCCTATCCCGCCAGCGTACGAGAAGGCCGAGATTCGTGATTCGGGCTCGAAAAGTTTACAAGGAGCGGTTAGTCCCATGAGGACGAATCCCGAAGACGAGGGAACCAAAGGAAGAAATGTATAAAAGATAGTGGGATGAAACGCTTTGTTTATACAACTATATATAACCTCGAGATGCGTCGGATGAGTCGGATGTGTCGGACGAAAAACGTGGAGATCAGAGAGACGACCATGATATCCAACTCCATCGCCACTCCCAAGACCAAGACGCTATGCCTGATAGAGATAGCGGCCGCCAGAATCTGAATAATCAAGATGTAATTCGTCATATTAATGTGGATTCCCGTAAACGCAATGGAATTGAAAATACTACGTACAAAACGTACGCTGCGTCTTTAAAAGGCGCTTGCGATATATACTCAGAGTGTACGCTGCTACATAAACCACGCCAACAGACACGTAAAGTACAGATTTATGAAATTATTTACCAGGCGCGTGCTAC
>JAVCKV010511381.1:0-11481 GCA_032274145.1 Herpochondria borealis | reverse complement strand
TAAATCTGTCCTTTGGCCATTTCTACAATCGTTTTTGACATCGCCAAACCAATTCCTGTTCCAGAGCTTTTGGTGGTGAAGTTAGGAACAAAAATATCATCTTCTTGCGCTTTTGGAATGCCGCAACCATTGTCCGAAACCTTTAAGATAGCAGTTGTACTAGTGGCAACCAATTGCACCTTTATAATTCCAGGTTGATCATCTGGAATGGCCTGAACGGCATTCTTAAGCAAGTTATTTAAAACCCGCATGATTTGCGTTTTATCTGCAAAAATAGTACACTGTTTAGCTGTCATATCTAAGTATAACTGAACGTTTTCTTCTTCTTTAAATAAGTTATAAGCATTGCTTACCAGCTCATTAAAATCTAAAAGTTCATTGTTGGCTGTTGGCATCTTAGCAAAATTAGAAAATTCAGAAGCAATGTGTGCCAAGCTATCAATTTGCTCAATTAGTGTATTAGAAACCCGTTTAACCATCTTTTGAGCTTTCTCTGGATTGGTATTAACAACCCGTTCCAATAACTGAATATTGAGTTTCATAGGAGTTAGTGGATTCTTAATTTCATGTGCAATTTGTTTCGCCATTTCTCGCCAAGCGCTTTCCCGTTGGGATCGAGCTAATTTTTTACTACTGTCATCCAATTCTCTAATCATGTGATTGTAACGATCAACCAACTCTCCAATTTCATCTTGGTTATTCCAGATAAGTGGCTCGTTCTTTTTGCCCAGTTCAACGGCATCTAATTTCGATCCAATCACAGACAATGGATTGGTAACTGAACTAGCGATAAAAAAGGCCGCCCCTCCAGCAATTAATAAAAAGATCACATATACATTTAGCAGCGCGCCTAGAAACTCAGCAACATCTTGCGAACCAATGTTATTAGAACCCGCCAAATCATAAGGAAGGTTTAGATAAGCAATGGTAATCTCATTTTTGTCCTTTAAGGGCACATAGGCTGCGAGGTATTCAAAGTTATTGATAATTTCTTCTCGAGTAACTAAGTTTTGTTGTTCGTTTCTCAACAATTGGAAGGCAATAGGATTCATTTTTAGACTAATCAGATGCCGCTCAAAAATAACCTTTTCAGAAGAGGTTACCAGATTGCCACCTAAGTCATAGATGTTAACATCTATCTTATGAATATCAGCCAAACTTCGAGCATCAGGAAGCCTAATAACAGAATCTTGGTTTTCATGAATTTGCCACACGGCAGTTCGAGCAGTACTACTTATTTTTCTTAATAATCTAGACCTATGATAGTCATCATGTTCGCTACTATAATACCAAATAGTAATAATAGCAATCGCCACAAAAGAGGCCAGCGTAACCATAATAATACCTCGTTGTATTTGTTCTCGAAGAGAATTTTCAAAATTTAAACCAACAAAGCGTCTTTTAATCGTTTTGGAAAGAATAAGATTGATAAATTGTCCAGTCAAAAGCAAGAAGATACCAAAACAAAAGATATAAGCAAAGGTGGTGAAAATCTTAAAAAGGTTAAGCTTAGGAACCGTTACAATTGAAATGGTAGAGCCATCAAATCGGCTGCTATAAATGAGATGATTTTTATGGTTGTCAATGCTTTTTATTTTTAGCATTTTGTACTCACCAGGCTTAGGACGTGGTAAGGAATAGGCTAATTGTGCTCTAAAATTAGAACCATTAGTTAATACCCGTTCTTCGTATTTGTAGACGGCATAGGTGAATTGGGAATAAATACTTTCCAAACGCTCTTTGTTTCTACTTAATAGTTCAACATAAATATTGGACTTTTTAAACTCTTTTTTAGGCGTAAACTCTATAATAACAATGCCCAACAAAGAACCATTTTGTGTAATTGGTAACTTGGCATAATAAGCATATTGTCCATCGGGAATAGAGTAAAACTGCAAATATTTGGAAATCGTTTTTTGGCTACTCTTAATCGTATTCATCAGGACTTCATAGTCCTTTGTTTCTCCTCGATAAGGCTGTCCTTGATCTTTATAAATGTGCACTTCATAATCATAACGACCAAAGAAGTAATTGTCCAAATAACGAGAGGTCAATAATTTAATCGCCTGAGCTCTAGGAGAGGGCGACAATGGATTATTCATAAACAACTTTAAGAACCCATCCTCTAGTATTTTAGGTGCTAAGGATTTAAAGATCGTTTCGGTTTCTATATCTCGTTCAAAAGCAAGCTTTTTTCCATATTCTTTTCGAAGAGCAACGCCTTTATCTGTATTAGAATTCTCAATAACAATGGTTGCAAAAATAGAAAAGAGGAATAACCAGATACTAATCCATGCTAAAGAGGTCGTTTTTCGTTGCACAAAAAAGTGTAAGGTAAGGGCGTGTATGATAGATGCTACTGTAAAGACGCCAATGTCAATAGGAAGTACCTGCAATATATAAGCAAAAACCAGAACAACGAACAAAGCTCCTCCAAACAAACTGATTTTCGAACGCCTTTTAAAATCAAAGGTTTTTAATAAAGAGAACAGTTGATAGGAGCTAAAAAAGTAAGACAACAGCATAATTCCCATGCCAGCCAAAGCCAGCAAGGAATACAAATCTAGCCGAGAAAAGTCATTGAACTCAAAGGAAATGAAAGAAGACATCACAATGTCTCGCATAGCAAATTGAATTCCTGCCAAGCCACCAATTAGACCCATAAAACCAAATAGTCCTATCGCTAGTTGTTGCAAAAAGTTATAATTTTTGATATCGACAGGTCGAATGACTTTTGAGAAATAAATCGATAGCCAAAAAAGTAACGTACTATCAATTAGAAAGTCTCCTAAAGAATAGAACCAGATGTTATTAGCATTAGAAAGCCTTTCATTAAATATGCCATACTCATGCGCTAGGAGAGGGAAATCATAAAAAATAGTAAACAGCCTAAAGGTCAGAAAAGAAAGGACAAAAAATGCTAATCCAATGAACACATGTCCTTTTAAACTAATTCGTTCTGCGGCCAAATAAATGGCTAATAAAAAGGAAAAGCTACTTAAAAAATAGAGCAGAGTACTAAAGATAATAACCCAATGATAAGGGTAGCTTTCTTTTGCTTTTATATAAATAATAGGTCGCCCCAAACGGTCTTTGATGCTAAAGTCGCTGGGTTCTTGACTGATGGTAATATAGTCAGAAAATTCTTTTGGCATCAAAGCAAAAGAATTCTGTAAATAATCATTCTGTATAGAATAATGTTTATAAATAGGAATTAAGGCTTCCAGATTATAATAATAAGTCTTGCCATCAATCAAGAATTGATAAGGGCGACGAATTCGAAGAAAAATAGATTCGTTGATCTCATACTTTTCTATCGTATCTATTTGAGAATATTGAATGTCAGATTGAAAGGGAAGGACCTTGTTATTGTTCCAATAAACAATCGAATCTTGGTCGTTGTAAATGATAAAAGTATAAGGCTTATTAATATACTTCTCAATCGTATCGCTCAAGACATAACCCTCTACTGCATTTAGTAAGAAAGAGCCATTGTTGAATAAGCCATTGATCTCCTTTTCGGACTGGTGCAATCCTTGTTCCATCTGCTGCACATAGGTATCTACTATAGGTGCCTTATGGGCATAGTCTTCTATAATTAGACCCGTTGCAAATCCCAGTACTGCAAGGGTCAGACAAATGAAGATAGAGTTAAAGAAGACTTGTTTAAGTTGATTCATAGCGAAGCGTTCACATAATTTGTACCATACTAACAAAAAGATAGAGAAGAACCAAAGAAAAGGATTTTTTTTAACATATGGACGTTTTTTTTGAAGAGGATTGGAGTGAAAATATTAGATATTAGATCGCTGCGCTTTTAGTGGGAGCGCCCTCAGCTTCTTTCCCCAACGCCAAGTGCCAGCGCTGTTCTCTGTCAAACTCTGTTTTTGCCACTTTTTTGCACAAAAAAAAATAATTTGGGTGTTTTTCGGCTTTATAACTAGCTATTCTGCTGTTTTTGTTCTCAAAGTATTATTTATTTACTAATAAGTTAGTGATTGACTACAGTCTTTACTAAGTTTATATGGTATTATTTAATTTTCATAAATATCTAGCCAGTAGATATAAACATATTTCAATTAAAGTTTAAATCTACAAAGTATTTTAATTAATATTTATTCATCTTGTCTTAAATTCAACTTACAATGAAGAATTTTTTAATTTTAGTAATGGTTGCTGCACTTTTCCTTTTTGGATGTAACAAACAAGAGAAGAGCAATTTTGAGAAATCTTTAGCCTCCTTAGACGAACAATTTGAAGAGTACGAGATTGTTACTCTAGATGTATCCAGTATAGTAACACAGACTGTTGGACAGTACAGTGAATCACTTACCTTGAATTTAGGTATGGAAGAAAAACCTGAATGGGTATTTAACGTCAAGTATCATGATTTTTACCACAAAGACTATACATTATATGAGTCAAATGCACAAGGAGATTGGGTAGAAGTATTGAGCACGGACAGAAGCGATGCTTATCATGGGTTGAGCGTTAATAAAGCCCATAGAGCCATGTTTGTTATAAGAGAAAATGAGTTTACTGCAACCATCTTTGAAGATGGAAGAGAATTGTTTATTGAACCTTTATCTAATTATATTGAGGGGAGTCCTGCTGACCAATACATTTACTATTTTGTTGAAGGGGACAAAACAGCCGCTCACCATACTTGTGGAGTTAGTGAAGAAGAAATAAGAACCTATCAGCAAAACGTGCAAAGTAATTCCAATGGGGCTGCCAGGGCAGATCAGTGTCGGGATATGAGTATTACTTATGTAGCAGACTATCAATACAGAGGCAAGTTTAGCAACAATACAACAAACACTAGAAACTACATAGAAGATAGAATCAAATTTGCCAGTTATAGATATTGGAATTATAACGATTATCCTTTGTATTTCAACCTGTACAACGCATATATAAGAACAACTACTTCCAATGCCCCTACTACGTCCACTAATAGTAGTACAGCGTTGAGTCAATTTAGAACTTGGGCAAGAGCTAACATCAGCACCCGAGATTGTAGTTTGCTCTTTACGGGAAGAAATTTTGGATCGCTTTACGGAAGAGCTTATGTAGGTGTGGTCTGTAAATATACTAGCGGCAAAAAACGCGCCTTTGGTTTGGTCACCAAGAATTCTGGCGTTTCTTCTGGTACTTACAACAAAGTAACGGCACATGAAGTGGGGCACACGCTAGGTTGTTCTCACCAGACCAGTGGATTTATGAAGCAGGGAAATCACAGCAATACTGGAATGGCTACCGCTACAGAGCAGGAATTGGATGCGTACATTTCTTCCAACAACTCTTGCATCCCTTTACGAACTTGTGTGAATTTTGACTAACAACTTCTATGTTAGTAAAATAGGTGCTTTTAAAACAGCGATAGAAAATTACTAAGGGAGTAATTTTCTATCGCTGTTTTTTTTGATAAGTTTTGACCTTTTATTCGTTACACTCATCTTTACGTTCGTTAAGAGAGCTGAGTACTATCCAATCCATCCAAGCCTCCAAGTAAATTGGAGATTTACAACAAGTTGGAGATTTACAACCTCCAAGCTTTGTTGGAGACTTATAGCAAGTTGGACATCCTAGATTTGCTTAGAGTTCGTGGTTTATTTGTAATAATGATGAATGTTTTACATTTGTTTACATTGTGATACATTTCAAAAGGAAAACAAATATTTTTTAATTGATTTTCTCATTTTAATAATGTATTTTTAAACACTTATAATTGAAAACCTATAGGGTAATAAAAGTTAGATGCTTAAGTTAGCACAAAACTTGTAAACCCATTTACACTTAAAACCAAGAAGAAGATTCCATGAATACTAAAATTTTAATTACCCTAATGATTGTTTGCTTTGCCTTACAATCCCAAGCCCAATTTACCATCCATCCAGATTCTAGCTTTTACACCTTTCTAGATTCCTTTTATCATTATCATCAAGACGACAGCACAGAAGGCGGCATATACAACCGAGTTCGTCGAGATGTGATGACTTGGGGACCACGGCTAGCACCGACAGGAGAGATGAGTCGAGCCACCAAAGCCATGATGGATTACGCTAGAGCTTACAGCCCCAATGCTAGCGGCAGTAGCTTAACAGGTCCCACAACGACCTTTCCACCCAATCACCAATTTGCTCCACCTTGGAAAGAACTAGGGCCCATTTCGCCAGTAATAGGAGATAATTTAGGAAAAGGCATGGGACAAATTCATCGTTTAGCCTTTCATCCCAATTACGATGGGGTAAGCAATAAAACCATGTATGCAGGCTCTCATTATGCAGGCTTGTATCGAAGCAATGATGCAGGAGAGCATTGGTATAATTACCATACGGATAGAGGCTTGCCAATTACCTCTATTGGAGGCGTAACCGTTGGGCACACAGGGAGTGTTTTTGTCTGTACTGGCAATGGAGATTATGGCTATTCTAGTTTTGGTTTGAATGCACAGTACAACTCCTTAGGGCCAGGTAATCTTAACAATTCAAATCCAATTCATACCCAAGGCGTTTACGCTATAAATAACAACTCTACTCAATGGTATAGTATCAATGGAGCAACAACATTCCTAAATGGTAATTCTGCTGATGACTTGCGCAAAGCTTTTCAGGATGGCGGTACCATGCGGAATATTATCGTACATCCTACCAACGAACAAATTTTACTAATTGCTACGGCATCTTTAGAAGCATTGATAAAGGAGGTAGTTGGCAACAAGTCCTAGTTGGTCCACTGGTGGGTGGTACTTTGATGCAAGATTCTGAATGGAGAGGCTTAGAATTTCATCCAACCGATCCCAATATTGTCTATGCTAGTGGGCAGGATGTATACAAGTCTGTCGATGGCGGGGCTACTTGGGTTTCTATGAATATTGCAGCTAGCTTGTTAGGAATAAGACGTATTAATATTGCTGTGACGCCTGCGAATACTTCTAGGGTGTATGCTTATGCGATCACCACTAGTAATACTGCTCGTGTTTATTGGCATGATGGTACTGCTTGGAATTATGGAGGTGGGGTTACTAATAATGAACCAGCTTATGCAGGGATTGCTGTTTCTCCGTTGAGTGATAGTATGGTTTTTGTTGGAGGGATATCTGTTTATGGAACGGATCATTTTGGTACAGGAAATATAATTATTAGAGCGCGATCTCCTTATACTAATGAAAACTTTCATGCCGATGTACATGCCTTAGTCTTTCCTCCTAATACGGATGCAACACTGTTTGCGGCTACACATGGAGGAGTTAGTAAGAAATTAACTTCTTATAAAAATGGAAGTGGGTGGACTCGTCTGTATGAGGGACTTGGTGTTGCTACGATTTGGGCTTTTGATGATTGGGAAGGAAATGATAGTTTTTTAGTGACAGGAAACCAAGATGTTGGGGTGAATTATACTTCGAATTATGGAGGAAGTTGGGCTTCCAATATTATAGCAGATGGCTATGGTGTTAGAATTGATGACCAAACAGGAAAGGTTTATCTAAAATATAATACTTATAAAGGAATACACAAGTTTCCTAATTTAGACAGGATATCAGCTTATTCTGGAATTGATTACCCTGTTGTATACCCCTCAGATTCTCTACCTAAAAAATCTGGACCAACTACAATAATTCAAAATGCTTTTGCTATGCAAAATCATCCTAAAACGGATGTTGGGTATTTAGGCTTTTCAGAATTATTTGAACGCAAAGAATGTTTTATATCTGGGAATGGTATTTTGGATACTATTACAACTATACTAGATAGAGTGGAGCGAATAAAAAGCTTTAGAATGGATACAAGTGGTAATTGGACCCAATTTCATCCTGTGTTAGGAACTTGTTATGATAGGGGAGGCACAGTTGTTGGCATTGATACATTTTACTCACCTGTTGCATGGGTTCTATTTAGAATAGACACTTTGTGTTGTATGAAGCAGCCACCTTTTTTTATAAATTGTGAGGATACAATAATAAGTTATCAACCCATTTTGCCATTAGATACTGTTAGACAATTACTCTGGCAAATTAAATCCGACTTAAAAAACCATCAACCAAACCAAGATGACAGAAGAATCATGGAAATCGCCTTCTCCGAAGACGAGCAAACCAACTACACCTACCTAGCCACGCTAGGAGAAAATAGCGGAAACGGTCGGCAATCCGACTTCTATTTCAACGATGCCGATGCAATGGGCTGCGACACCTGTTTTGTACTTAAGACAGATTCCTTGCCCATAGACCCAGATGTGGGCCCCTTAGTAACCGATCCCAACCCTGTGACAGGTATAGCGGTTGATCCATTAAATGGCAATCGAGTTTGGGCGAGTTTTTCGGGTTTTAGTAAGACGATAAAAGTGTACTACTCGGATGATGCAGGAGATTCTTGGACCAATTATGACGATAGCTATGGCTCTTTGGCAGCTTTGAATGTTCCTGTTAATCATATAGTATATCAACGAGGCACCAAAGATCGCTTGTATATTGCGACCGATGTAGGCGTTTATGTACGAGAAGATGCCGCTAATGGGGGGCGTTGGTATCGCTATGGACCTGAGTTTCCGAATGTGCGAACGGTAGAGTTGAAAATCAATTACTGTACGGGCAAGTTGAGAGTAGCGACCTTTGGTAGAGGCGCTTGGGAAATTGATTTGCTCCCTGTAGAAGAAGCGGTTCAATATAGAAGCTTTCGGGCGATTGACAAGGACCAAACTTGGACAGTTGACAAACACATGAGCCGTGATATTCGAGTGAAATCAGGTATGACGTTAACCTTAGATAACATGACCTTGAATATGCCTAAGAACGGCTTGATTGTAGTCGAAAGAGGCGGCCAATTGATTGCTGATGGAGCAGTTATTACCAATCTTTGTGGGCAAACTTGGCAAGGCATTGAAATAGAAGGAACGCCTTCTAAAGAGCAGCTACCTTTTAATGGGGTGGATCAAGGACGTCTTGTTCTAAGAGGCTCGACGATTGAATATGCTAAGAATGCGGTCATTAATTGCAGCAACTTAGATTTTAGCAATACTGCTGGGGGAATGCTTATCGCTAGAGAAAGTACCTTTAAGAACAACTGGCGCAGTGCTGCTTTTATGCAATATTACTCAGGAAAAAATGAAGCAAGTTCTTTTCAAAATTGTATATTTACAGTAGACGACGACTATCGTCCCTTTGATTTGGATACGGTTCCGAACTTTTTAGGACATATTTCAATGTGGGATGTAGTCGGTTTGTCCATCCGAGCTTGTACGTTCAAAGACGAGCGCAGCAACAAAACTGGCGATCCTGCTACAGGAGGAAGTTATGGTATTTATGCTCTAGGAGCAACACCTAAAATTACTTCTTTGCCTCTAGGCAATAGCTATCCACCAACAGGTTATGAACGCAATCGATTCGAAGGCTTGGAAAGAGCCATTGAGATTGGTGGTGTACCTTTAGCAAATACAACTATGATAGACCAATGTGATTTTATCAATAACGAACAGGCTGTTAAAATACAGGCGCAGAATATGGCGCAAATTACTCGGAATAACTTCCAAATAGGACAGTTTGATACGCAAGGTAGCTCGATCGCTGCTGTAGAAGAATATGGCTTGGGTCTTGTTGGTGCTTGGGGTTTTACTGTTGAACAAAATACATTCAAAAGTACTTCGACTGATCCAATGGTTGGCTCTTGGATTGAAGATACTGGGGATGGTTTTAATCGTCTTCGTAATAACGACTATGACTCACTCATGGTGGCCAACCTGGCACATGGAGATAATGATGGCGTTACACCTATTGATGGGGTTCAATATTTTTGTAATCAGAATAAACAGAACTTAGGAGATTTTGTAATTCATCCAAATCCTAAGAGTAACTATGCAGTAACCAGTATAGGTTTGAATCAAGGGAATGGATCTGAGGCAAGTAGAAATAGTTTGTCACCTGATGCTAGTTACCAGATGTATAATGGAGGTGGACAAACTTCGATCAATTATTGGTATGCTCTAGAGCCTTTGGAAGTGCCAGATGTACCTAAGTTGTATCAAGTGCAAGATTTACAAGGAGCCTCTGATCCTACAGATTGTGAAGAACGTTTCAAAAATCCTACTTATGGCACAGTAGTAACTACAGCTGGTGGAAGCCCATTGGGTCTGCCACAGTTGAAAATAAACTATAATGAATCAAATGGAGAAAATGCCAATGAAGCTAATTTTTGGGTCAACCAAGTAATCAATTATTATGCAAATGATAGTATTGTAATCCAAACAGATAGTATAGAAACATGGATTTTGAAGAAAACAGGTTTGTTCGCTCAATATGAAATAGTAGAACATTATTGGCAACAAAAACGCTATCAAGATGCTTTGAATTATCTAAATACAATCCCAAATGAATTTCCTTTGGAAGGACGTGCTTTCTTTAGAAAATCACAACCATTATAAAAGCCTAAAAACGCTTTTATGGAATGCTTATAAAAAAGGAAGGACAGCAGCAGAATTGAAAAAAGCAGAAGTAGATGAATTGAGAGACATAGCAGTAGACAAAGTTGGATTTGCTTCGATGCAAGCAACTAATATTGTACAATTTTTCTATGGAAATACACCAACTTTTTATCCAGCTTTGCCAAATTGGAATGAAGCCGAAGAGCGAAAAGGACAAGAACAAATAGTTGTTTTAAGTCCTACAATTTGGGGTTATCCTAATCCTACAGTAGATTGGATAGATATTGTTTATGAATTGCCTGATGAAGTTACTCAAGGAACTTTAGAAGTGAATGCTGTTTCAGGGCAAATGATTCAAACGATAAATATTAATCAAAATAATGGAACAGTTACTTTAAATACGAGTACTTGGTCACCAGGGATTTATTTTGCGACTTTAAGTATAGAAGGTATGCAGAGTAATGTATATAAAATAGTGATTAGGAGATAAGATTTTATCATGGTTTAGTTCTTCCAGTTGGAAGGGCTAAACCTTTTATCATTTAACTATGAGAGCTTTAATTTTTTTAGTGATAATATCTTGTTTTTTATCAAAAGCAAAAGGTCAAATAACAACCTTTAATAAACGCTTAGATTTAGGACAATATGCTGCGGTTTTATCTAGTTTAGAAGTGACGGATTCTTGTTATTATGCAACAGGTATTGTTGGAGATCAGCCTACAACAACTTCTTCTGTTTTTGTGAAATTTGATACTTTAGGAAATGAATTATTTCATAGGATCTATCAGAATACAGAAGCGTGGGTATTTACGCTGCAAACAAATAGTGAAGGAAATTTGGTAGTAACTCCTTATACATGGGATTCTTTAGGAATGCAATCAGGTATTTTGGAGTTGGATGAGCAAGGAAATTTACTACAAAGCCATTTTTATTATAATCCTCATACGATTGGAGATTTTATTCGACCAGATAATATGAAAATAACCATACAACTAGACAAAATAAAAAAAGAGTGAAAAAAGTGCGATATTTAAGGTGACGAAACCAATTAAATATGCAGCT
>JAVCKV010511270.1:0-11481 GCA_032274145.1 Herpochondria borealis | reverse complement strand
CCCTCCTAAAGGCAAATTCTTACGTGTTACTCACCCGTCCGCCACTTGAGTTAAAAACTCTCGTACGACTTGCATGTGTAAAGCATACCGCCAGCGTTCATCCTGAGCCAGGATCAAACTCTCTTAAAATTTCCATGAATTTTTTTAACTTATTTAGAAAAGTATTTTGTATAAAGTTGAATTATAGATTACTAAGTAAGACAAATAAGAAATAGTTATGTTTAAGTTAATTATTTTAACTTTAAAAAATATTTTTTATTATTTAAAATAAAAAGTTTTTAAGAGTAACTAAAAGTGAATAGATACCTAGTATGAAAACAAAACAAAGAAATAATAAGGGGCAGCGAATAAATTAGCTCAGAAAGTTGAAAAGTAAGTCCATTGTATTAATATTTAAAACTCTGATTCTTTTTAATATTAAAAATTACTACTTTAGTAAATTTGTTCTTCTAATCTAAATAATTAGAGTTTTAACTCTAAATTGTAAAAATCTTCATTATCAAGATCCAAATCAAAGCGATTAGTAAATTTTGATTTGGATCTTGATAATGCATTACTAACATTAGCCTTTACAGAACACAAAACATCATATGTATCTATGCCTGATGATCTATTTGAATCTTGGAACATCTCAAAAAGAGTTAATTTCTTCGATCCTTAAAATAATTTTTCAAAATAAGTCATCATAAAACTCTGAAACTGTTCATTTATAACATTTAAATTATTCAAAACTCCATCTGTTTGAATTAAATCATTTGTCGATAAAATTTCCGTTGAAATAGACTGATTTATCGAACCATTAGGAATTGTAAAAGAACTAGATATTGAAGATAAATTCGTTGATAATGTTTGTTGGTTAAGTTCCGTAATAATATTATCAGGTAAAAATTGAATATCTAAATCTTTATAAGCCTTTTGCATATAATTTAAAATATCTGGTCTTTCTTTATACCAGAATTCTCGTATCTCATTCGGAATCGGATACCGATACCATAAAATAGGTAAATAATGAAATACTAGAACATCTTTCATTTGTTGATTAATTAAAAGCTTTGTTTCTTCTCCTTCACTTGGTAGAAAAGGCATTGTAAATACTAAATGATTTAAACTATCCGCTATTACACCAAGTATTCCTAAAAATACACTTCCGGTAATATTCACGCCAAGTATTGCTGGTACAATACCTTGTAATACATCTTCGGTCCAATCCACTGCAGCAGCCAAATAACACCAAGGAAAAGTGTAAGGGTTTATATAAATAAACCAAGATAGTGCTATTCGTAGTATTACAATTTGAGAATAAACCATAAGACCTACAAATAGAACTTCACGAACCGTTTCTAAAACTGTTATGTCCAAACAAATATGTAGTCTTACCTGAATAAATTCTGTTAGCCAATCTGGTAAGAAATAAATATTTTTATAATTTTCAATATAAAAATTATAAAATCCTTCTTCTTTACTTTCATAAATATATCTAGGAACTGACTCAACTTTAGGAGTTGGCCCAAAGATCATTTCAAACCACGTCTCAGGGCGTTGAATTGGAGGCCAAAATGTTTTATGACGAGGAAGGCTATCAAGAAATGTTGATCTAGAATATACATCACTTGGAAGATCTGAGATAGTGGGCATTCCCGGATTATTGGGGTAACCAAATAATCCTGCTATTTTGGTGAAGAAATTACCTGTAATCTCATAAAAAGAATTTCGAACTGGAATAAATTTTTCGTCTAAACTCATTAGTAATTTTGAGTTAATATCAAGTTAATAATAGATAATATAGTAAGATTATAATCAGTTAACAATTTCTAGGTACAACTAGGTAGTATAAAAAATAAATTGAATTCAATCAATAGCTCTTTACTATCCTCAATCAATTTAATTATTTCTAAGAATCTAGGTAAAATTATATAAATCGGGATAGTAGGATTTGAACCTACGACACCCTGCTCCCAAAGCAGGTGCTCTACCAAGCTGAGCTATATCCCGAACAAAAAAACAAACTATGAAGTCTTTTCATTTATTAAATTTAATAGTACTAAAATTTTAACAATTAGACAAGGTTTAGTTTGATTTTTCTTTCCAAAACTTTAAAAAAGAAAGTTTAAAACCCGAAATATATTAATAATTCTAACATTTCTCGAGAATCCAATCCAATCTCTAATTCAAATTGTCGAAATAATTGATCACAATAAGATTTGTGGTTAAAGAATAAAAAGAATTTCATCTTTACTTAAATTCCGTTCAATATAATTTAACACATTTGGAATAATTATAAATTGATTATTCACTGGATTTTCCATTTTCATTTCAAATTAATTTTAAATAGTAGTTACGAATTTTATAACATCTAATGAATATGTTACTATTAGTTTAACCACAATTGTTTATAATCGTTTATGAGTATTTATCATCTAAAATTCTCATTTTTACAATCAGATTTATTAATAATTAATTATAGAAACTGCAATTTTTAAAGAAGTTTATGAATAAAGAAATTGAATTAATTTACTTACTTGATAAAAACTTACTTGATGTAATGAATAAATTGGAATATCTTTTTGTTTAGCTAAACTAATCAATTTAAAATTTTGTTTCAAATGTTTTTTTAATCCAATAATTAAGTTAGCTTTTCGAATTTCATTTGTTAATATAAATTTAAATTCCATTTTTAAAAGAACTTCTTTTAGTAAATTGTTTGACAGTGAATAAGGATAAATTACTAATTTTTTTGATTTTAATCGTAATGATTTTTCATTTTTTATCTGATTAACTAAAACCCAATTTTTAGTTAATAATTGAAGAGATTCAGACAAGTTACTACGATTTTTAATTAAAGAATTTTTATGATTTTGAAATATTTTTGAAGTAATTATAACTTTTTCTGTTAATGAAAATTGTCGGACTTGACCAACCGTAAAATTTCCTCGTAAAAATAAATCAACAGAATTTTTTACATCTTCATGAATTGTCCAAGATGTTTGATGATTAATTTCCACAATAATTTCAAATGCTGGGTAAGCTTTTCGTTCTAAAATACTTTTCTGTGTTCCACGCCTTTTAGCTTCTTCATCGCTTAACGTTACATATTGAATTCCTCCAATTAAATCCGCTAATGGAGGATTTTTAATTAAATTTTCTAAACAATTACCATGAGTAGTTCCAACTAATTGAACACCTTTTTCGGCAATCGTCCGAGCTGCTAAAACTTCAAGGTCTGTTCCAATCTCATCAATTATAATTACTTGAGGCATATGATTTTCAACTGCTTCAATCATTACTTGATGTTGAAACTCCGTTTTAGTAACTTGCATACGTCTTGCTCGGCCAATACCAGAATGTGGAATATCACTATCACCAGCAATTTCATTTGATGTATCGATAATAATGACACGTTTTTCCATTTCATCTGCTAAAACTCTAGCAATTTCACGAATAATGGTTGTTTTACCAACTCCAGGTTTACCCAAAATTAGAATTGATTTTTCGGATTCTAATAAATCTCGAATTATTGAAATAGTTCCAAATATCGCTCGGCCAACACGACAAGTTAAACCATTTATTAAAAATTGACGATTTCGAATACAACTTATTCGATGTAAAGTACGTTCAATGCCAGCTCGATTTTCATTACTAAATTTACTAATACGTTTTATCGTATAATCTATATCTTGCCATGAAATCATTTTTCTTGATAAATATTCTGGCCCAGTAGTAAAACGAGCTTCAGGTCTACGTCCTAAATCTAATACAATTTCAATAAGTTGATCTTTATAGGAATGTTGTTTTAAATATTCTTGAAGAAAAACTGGTAAATTTTCAATTAATTTTTCTAAATCGTGATTAGGACTCATCTTACAAATTTACTTATAGTTTTCTAATTTAGATTATACTCATAACTACTAGTTATATAATCTAAATTAGGCTTAATTTTCATAATTAAGAATTAATCAAAGATTTAAAAGTTGATGCATCTAATATAGCAATCTGTGATAACATCTTACGATTTAAATTAATATTTGATTTTTTAAATTTATGAATTAATTGACTATATGAAATTCCATTTAATCTGGACGCTGCATTAATACGACTAATCCAAATTCTTCTAAAAATTCGTTTTTTTTGTTTTCGATCAACATATGAATATCGCAAAGCTTTCATAACTTGTTGATTTGCTACCCGAAATAATACCGAATGTGCTCCTCTATACCCACTTGCAAGCGATAAGATTTTTTTACGACGTTTACGAGCGACATTACCGCGTTTAACTCTAACCATTTTTATTTTTAATTAAATATATATTATTATATTATTCTTAGTAAGGTAACATTAATTTAATACATTTAGTAGTAGTTTTATGAACACAAATTGTTTGTGATAATTTTCTTTTCTGTTTATTAGATTTTTTCATTAAAAGATGACCTTTAAAAGCATGACGTCTTAAAAAATTACCATTACCCGTAATTTTATAACGTTTTGCAGCTGCTTTCCTAGTTTTTAATTTTGGCATAAGCTTTTAAATATGTTTATAAGAATATAATGTTTTTTAAGTAAACTTTTACTTTTAAAGAATGATAATATAAAATTTTATCTTTATATTTTTCGTCAACAGAATCCATTTAACTTAAATTTTATTTAATATATTAGATAGAGACTGTAAAATATAAAGAAATCATTTACACTTCGAACACATGATAAGTTATTAAACGTATAATATTGAATTATCCAGTCTTTGTCAATAATAACATCAGTTAGGTATCAAGGTAAGACAACTCTGTTATTTATTAAAAATAGCTATAGTAATCGGGGTGCTTTTTTTTAAATCAAAAATAAAAATGGTCTGTTTTCTAACAATCCGATAGTTAAATTTATCTAATATTAATTTTTATAAATTTCTGAAAGACCAAAATTTAGTACTCTTGGTTTAAAGTGAACTTCGTTTATCTTAATCATTAAAAATTTTTTGAATATAAAATAATTTTAGAAAAAAAAGTATAGAAATTAGTTTAAAATGACTATACTTTTTATTAAATTTATTTACCAGCACTAACTTCAACTAATTCATCAAGAGCAAAATTATTAGTATTAGTTCCACTATAATTTACTTTTTCAAATCTTACGACAGCAGGATAGCGAATACCACTCTGATCCACTGTTGCAACAGTTCCAATTTCATTAAACCAATAAGATTCTGTTCTTAGAATACGAACTTTTGAACCGCGACTTACCATAATTAAATTAAGTTAATAAATTATATTATAGTCTAACTAATACTATAATAATTTAAACAATAAAATTTTAGAAAGAGTTGGTTTTACATTTTGACTTATGTTATTATTAAGATAAGAATAACTTTATATAAAATAATAATTAAAAAATAAAATGGATCGAAATACAATACAGAAAATTCTTATTGGATTGTTTCTTTTAGCTTGTATTTTTATTGGTCTTCGAACATTTGATATACCTGGAATTGGATTTAATGAAAATGAATCAAAACCAGAAGTAAATGCAAATGTAAGTAGTTCAAGAATGACTTATGGCCGATTTTTGGAATACTTAGAAATGGGATGGGTAAAACAAGTAGATTTATATGATAATAGTAGAAATGCTATTGTTCAAGCTTCTAGTCCCGAACTTGGAAATCGTCCACAATCAATTCGAGTTGAAATTCCAGTTGGAGCTTCACAACTTATTCAAAAATTAAAAGAATATAATATTGATTTTGATGCTCACCCAGCCCCTCGTAAAAGTCTTTTTGTAACAATTGCAAGTAATTTACTTTTACCATTAATTTTTATTGGTGGTTTAATTTTCTTTTTCCAAAATTCAGAGAATTTTTCATCAAACTCTGGTTCATCACCAATGAATTTAGGAAAATCCCCAGCTAGATTTGATCAAAACCCAGATACTGGTATTACATTTGATGATATTGCAGGTATTGATGAAGCAAAAGCTGAGTTTGAAGAGATTGTATCCTTTCTAAAAGAACCAGAACGTTATACTTTAGTTGGTGCAAAAATACCAAAAGGTGTTTTATTAGTTGGACCACCGGGGACAGGTAAAACATTATTAGCTAAAGCAATTGCTAATGAAGCAAATGTTCCATTTTATAGTGTTGCGGGTTCAGAATTCGTTGAAATGTTTATTGGTATTGGTGCAGCTCGAATTCGTGATTTATTTAAAAAAGCCTCAGAAAATACTCCTTGTATTGTATTTATTGATGAAATTGATGCAGTTGGACGTGAACGTGGAGCTGGAGTTGGGGGTGGAAATGATGAACGTGAACAAACTTTAAATCAGCTATTAACTGAAATGGACGGGTTTAAAGAAAATAAAGGTGTAATTGTAGTTGGAGCGACAAACCGTGTAGATATCTTAGATGCTGCATTATTACGTCCTGGACGTTTTGACCGTCAAATTACCGTAGGTTTACCAGATCGTTTAGGACGAATTGGTATTTTAAAAGTTCATGCTCGAAATAAACCATTTTCTGAAAATGTTTCATTAGTTCAATTAGCTAACCGAACACCAGGGTTTTCAGGTGCTGATTTAGCAAATTTACTAAATGAATCAGCAATTTTAGCAACACGATACAAAAAACAAACAATTACCAAAAATGAAGTTAATGAAGCAGCGGACCGAGTAATTGGTGGTATTGCCGGAGCAACAATGGAAGATACAAAAAATAAAAAATTAATTGCTTATCATGAAGTTGGTCATGCTATTGTCGGTTCAGTATTAGAAAATCATGATGAAGTTGAAAAAATTACTTTAATACCACGTGGAGGTGCTAAAGGACTTACTTGGTTTACACCAGAAGAAGATCAAACTTTAGTTTCACGTTCGCAATTATTAGCACGTATTATCACAACTCTTGGTGGTCGTGTAACAGAGCAAGTGATTTTTGGTGACCCAGAAGTAACCACAGGTGCAAGTAATGATTTACAACAAGTTACAAATATTGCACGTCAAATGGTTACACGTTACGGAATGTCTAATATTGGTCCAATTGCACTTGAAGATGATAATAACGAACAAATGTTCTTAGGCGGTGAATATAATGAAGCTATTGCTGATCGAATTGATGCCGAAGTATGTAAAATTGTAACTCATTGTGAACAAATTGCAACTGAGATTATTTTAGATAATCGAGTTATCATTGATTTAGCCGTTGAAAAATTATTAGATTCAGAAACAATTGATGGCATTGAATTCCGTGAACTTGTTAGTCAATATACTGTTTTACCATCAAAAAAATAGTAACAAATTAGAAGAGTAAAAACTATTCTAACCATATTAAAATATTATTAGAAATAAATTCATCCTATATTAAAATGAATTTATTTCTAATAATTCCATATTTTTTAATTTTATTTTGAGATGAATAAATTTATTGAAAAGTTTATTAAAATCAAAAAACCCTCCCAATTTTTTTCGATTTTACTTGCGAAAATTCCGAATATACAATAAGATTAGCTAAAGAATTAACATTATTTCGTTTACAAAAATTTTATATTTAGATAAAAAATTATTTTTATGGCAAAAAAAAGTATGATTGAGCGAGAAAAAAAGCGTATTAAATTACATAAAAAATATGCTTTAAAACGTGCAATATTATTAAAAAAATATCAAACTACTGAAAATTTTAATTCAAAACTTGAACTTCATTCACAATTACAACAATTACCTCGTAATAGTTCAAAAACAAGAATTCGAAATCGATGTTGGAAAACTGGACGGCCAAGAGGAGTATTTAAAGATTTTGGTTTATCACGTCATGTTTTCCGTGAAATGGCTCACCAATGTTTATTACCTGGTGTAACAAAATCAAGTTGGTAAGAAAAACTTATTGAAATTAAAATTCATTGATTTTTATTAATTTAGTTTACAATTATAAGTATAAAATTAAATACTTTTGTTATAATTTATCATATTAAATTCTTTAGAATCAAAAATATAGTTAATTTCAATAAGGAGCCCTTATATGATTTACGATACACAGGTTTACACAGCATTATGTATTAGCCTATTAGCTGGAATTTTAGCAATTAGATTAGGTTCAACACTTTACGAATAATAATAAGCTATGGTAACAGAAAATTTAAAAAAATTTAAGACACCTGTATTTCCTTTTACGGCAATTGTAGGCCAAGAAGAAATGAAATTAGCCTTACAATTAAATGTTATTGATCCAAAGATTGGTGGTGTTATGATTATGGGCGATCGAGGCACTGGAAAATCAACAACAATTAGAGCAATTGCGGATTTACTTCCAGAAATTGAAGTAGTTAAAGATGATCCATTTAATTCACATAAATCAGATTTAGATTTAATGGGGAATGAAGTTAAGCTAGCGATTCAAAATGATGAATCTCTTGAAACTGACTTTATTAAAATCCCAATGGTTGATTTACCTCTTGGTGCAACTGAAGATAGAGTATGTGGAACAATTGATATTGAAAAAGCTTTAACTGAAGGTATAAAAGCTTTTGAACCTGGATTATTAGCTAAAGCGAATCGTGGACTTCTTTACGTTGATGAAGTTAACTTATTAGATGATCATCTTGTTGATATTTTATTAGATTCGGCAGCGTCTGGTTGGAATACAGTGGAACGTGAAGGTATTTCAATTCGCCACCCAGCTCGTTTTGTTTTAGTTGGTTCAGGAAATCCAGAAGAAGGTGAATTACGCCCACAGTTATTAGATCGATTTGGTATGCATGCCGAAATTCGAACAGTAAAAGATCCAGCTTTACGAGTTAAAGTTGTGGAAGAGCGTACTTCATTTGACCAAACCCCAATGGTTTGGATTGAGAATTATGAAACTCAACAACAAGAATTACGCGATAAAATTGTTGCTGCTCAAAACTTACTACCAACAGTTGAACTTGATTATAATTTCCGAGTAAAAATTTCGGAAGTATGTAGTCGTTTAGACGTTGATGGTTTACGTGGAGATATTGTGACAAATCGTGCTGCTAAAGCTCATGCTGCTTATGATGGACGAGATAAAGTTACGGTTCAAGATATTTCTGAAATAATAACATTATGCTTACGTCATCGTTTAAGAAAAGATCCATTAGAATCCATTGATTCTGGTGACAAAGTAAGTAAAGTCTTTAAAGAAATTTTTGAAATTGAAGATTAAATTTATTTAAAATCATAAACATTAGCTTACAAATTCAAATTTCGAAAAAAACTTAGATATATGTTAAAACCGTTTGGCTTTATTGTAAGTCTTTTTTTAATCATCATTATTTTTTTACGAATACCTCAAGAAAATATTGGGTTAGCAAGTTTTGCGACAAAAAGTGATATATTGGGTTCACCAAGTTCAGCTCAACGCTCACTAAATATTTTAACTGGTTTTGGAATTTTAATTTATTTTGGAATTGCAATTGGATTAAATTTAATCTAGCGCATTTTACAAATTAATCGATTAAACAGAAAGAAAAAAAATAGAAAAACTAAATCTAAAATAATTCTTACAAATTAATTTGTAAGAATTATTTTAAATTTATTTACCAGAACCCTAACGAAATTGCTTTATCAATGGGTAAACAAGCACCAATACCTAACCAAACTGCGGTAATAAACCCAACAATAAATGCTAAACTTGCAATTGGACGACGGAATGGATTTTGGAATTTATTTACGTTTTCAATAAATGGTACAGTAATTAATCCTAATGGAACTGCAGCCATCGCTAAAACGCCTAATAACTTATTTGGTAATACACGTAATAAGTTAAAGGTTGGGAAGAAATACCATTCTGGTAAAATTTCTAATGGTGTATTAAAAGGATCTGCTGGCTCACCTAATTGGGTAGGTGCTAGGACAGATAATCCCACAACACAAACAAGTGTACCTAACATAGTAAGTGGAAAAACATATAAAAGATCATTGGGCCATGCTGGCTCTCCATAATAATTATGACCCATCCCTTTTGCTAATTTCGCTCGTAATTTTGGATCAGTTAAATCTGGCTTTTTAATTACTGACATAATAAAAGTTATTAATAATTTATATCGATTTTATAATTTGATTTAGAAAAATTTTCTAAATTATAGTGGTCCTGAAATACCTTGCTTACGAATCATTAAGAAGTGAGTTAACATTAAAACAGCCGCTGCTAATGGTAATACAAAAGTATGTGCACTATAGAAACGTGTTAATGTACTTTGTCCAACACTTTCACCACCACGTAAAAGTAAAACTAATGGAGGCCCAACAACTGGAACTGCTGCAGGAACCCCTGTTACAATTTTACATGCCCAGAATCCAACTTGATCCCATGGTAACGAGTAACCTGTTACACCAAATGAAACAGTAACCACTGCTAATGTGACACCTGTAACCCAAGTTAACTCGCGTGGTTTTTTAAATCCACCTGTTAAGTAAACTCGGAAAACGTGTAGTACCATCATTAATACCATCATACTAGCAGACCAACGATGAATTGAACGAATTAACCAACCAAAGTTAACACTTGTCATAATATATTCCACTGATGCAAATGCATCTACAACACTCGGTCGGTAATAGAAAGTCATTGCAAAACCTGTTGCAACCTGTATTAAGAAACATGTTAAAACAAGACCACCAAAACAATAGAAAATATTTACATGAGGTGGTACATATTTACTAGAAATATCATCAGCAATAGCTTGGACTTCTAGTCGCTCTTCAAACCAATCGTAAACCTTATTCATAAAAATTTTTTGAATATTAGAACACAGTTAAGCAAAATCGATTTTAGTATTTTAATAAAGGCGAGAGTGGGATTCGAACCCACGGAACCCGCAAAGATTCATCTGATTTCAAATCAGACGCAATCGACCAACTCTGCCATCTCGCCAAAAGATTAGTTATAAAACTAATCTTAAATATTAATTATAATTAACTTTCGTAAGTCGTTGCTCCACTAAATTTAATTGAAGCGGGATTTGGATTTTTTCCAATAGAAAACCCTCTAGTATTTACCGCAGTTCGACCTGGGTTTACTTTTTCAGGGAAGACACCATCTTTCGGATGTAAATACTGAACTTCACCACTAGGGAAAATTCGATAAATCTTATAGTTATTAACTTTAAAAGTACGTAATTGAGTTCCTAGTGCTAGACATTGTTCCTTACGCGCTAGATATAATAAGTTTTCTCCATTACGCATGATCGCTGCACCACCAGTAGGCATTTCAAATATCTGTTCTTTTGGACTTGTCCAAGTAATAGCATATTTTTCTTCAACTTCAGCCGCACGTAGCCAGCCTCCAGTACTTCCACCAAAAGTAGGAAACGGTGTTTGTAAATTTAATGTCATCTGTAAAACTTTATAAATGTTTAACGTTCACTATATAATTTTAATAAAAAAAGTGTTTTTTTATTAAAATTATCAAAACTTCTAGCGGAGAATGGATTTGAACCATTGACCTTCGGGTTATGAGCCCAACGAGCTACCAGACTGCTCTACTCCGCG
>JAVCKV010511159.1:0-11482 GCA_032274145.1 Herpochondria borealis | reverse complement strand
ATGAAAGGGTCTGAACTTCAAGATGACACGTGCGCCCGTTTTCAATAATTATTGACTTTCCACTTCTTCAGGTCGACGAGGAACGTCGCTGGTCGGATGGCATCCACCGCTATTCCATTGTCGGACTGACTGGTTCAAGGTTTCAAGTGACACGCGCCTGGTGTGTATACCTCAGCTCATGCTCTTCGCTGCTTCGATTGGCGGAGGAAGAAGGACTAGCCCTCACGACTACTAGACTATTGCATGGGCGACTCTCTCTTTCTCTCGATTATCAACTGTTCGATGGTACCTGCTGCTACGTCGTGAATAACCGTAGAGCATCTGCTCCGAAAGTTCGCAGATGAAGTTAAAGGATCATAGGGAAGAAGGATCCGAGACGAACAACTCGCCCGCACTTTGATGGTGTAGGCGCTTCTAGAGTAGAGCGCTAGCATGGACTACACTGGCATGGTGGCAGCAGCAAAGAATTCTTTAGATTTCCAATCGCGTCGATGGCTTCCATGTGTGCGTCGTTCCCCAACTGGTTAACGCGGTCTTGTTTCCACTCTGTATCGCCTAGTTAGTGAGTGGCGATTGCGGCCAACGAATGGTGTGACCGAAGTATATATCTCGCAAAGAATCTTTGTTCTGAACAACGAATGGCGTTAATAAAACTACCTTTGCCAGTTGTTGGGAGAATTTTACGAATAGTCTCAATTCGAATAATTGTGAGCATACATGTAGAATTATCAATCGTCCCACTGCCAGCGGTACCTAACCTTTTGCCAGCGTAAGAAGGTAGATTCAAGATGGAGCATATAATTGTCAATCGTCCGACTGTCAGCCCCAACCTTTTGCCAGCGTCAGAAGATAGATGGTGAGAAGCGGCAGACAGTGATGTACAAAGTAATATTATTCGTTGAAAACGAGTTCTGTGGCGAGCTTCTGTGCCTGTTGCAAGGTGATTTCCCAGTCTTACTGTACTCACGTTCGGGAATCGCGAATCAACATAATTTTGTTAATAATTGTTAGACCTTGATTGAGTCACATCAGACAACGATCAAGACACACTCCAATAGATATCAGCAGTTCCTCCTTAGTCTGAGTGGGGCACAGAGAGTGTTGCTAAGACATGACCTTGGCGACGAAAAAAGAAGAACATGATGATGCGGGGAGTAACAGAACGGCTTCTGGCATTCTGACGGGCAAGCGTAGCTTAGCCTATCGGGTGGAAGGGAACCAAAGCAGAAATTTGTCTTCAAGGGGCAGGGGACACAGTGATGAAGGGTTGCGCATCTGTAAAGAAGCAGAGAGGAGGGCCTATGAAGAGGTTGGTGAAGCATTAGAACTAAGCGGGGTGCGCATCTTTGGAGAAACAGAAAAGATTGGCTATGCAGAGACAGGTGGAGCAAAAGAACTCCCCGGTATGGGACCCCGCGATGAAGGCTTGCGCATCAGCAAAGAGTCAGAGAAGAGAGCCTATCAAGATGTTGGTGAAGCATTAAACCTTGCGTTGGGTCATGGCGAGTTTGTGTCAGGAGATGACCAGGCGCAATACGCCTTTGCTCAACATACTGCAACAACGCGCATCAGATCAGCCCATGCAATGCACGACCAAGCATCTGGCGAGCGCTCTCTGGCTTCCATGGAATCTGCTGAGGGGTTTCCAATGCCATCACTGAGGCGATCACAACCAGCTGTGTTTAACGCAGGACGAGCATCTGCGGATGAATCGGAACTGCGGCAGCCCGCTCAAAGAGTGGTCAAAATCCAGCCGCAAGAAGGTGGCATGCGACCCGGTGCCTATGCGCATACTACTCCCCGCCGCTTCAGTGATCTTACGTTGGATACGTCACCGCCCTCTATAGCAACAGACGAAGCGACGATGGAAGAGGGACCAAGGGGGCCCTCTGCACGCAGAAGAACGATGGATGTGCTTGGTGCATCATTTAACGACGAGGACGCACTATTAGAATTGTCGGGTGTTCGACATGCCAGCACGGAAAGGAGGGATGTGGATTCGGTGGAGGGGAACCAGAAGTCCCAGAAATCGAAAAATCGATGTGCGTGTTTGATTGGAATTGTTGTTCTGGTAGTCGTTGCAATTAGCGCAGGTGTTGGAGTTGCATTGTCTCTGTCGGGATCGGATGATGCTTCACCCACTCTCGTGCCAACTTCAGCACCCACGGAAGAAGTATGTTCATTGATGGAAATTGAGGAGGAGTGCTCCGATTCGACAACAGGTTACTTCGCAGTGATCCCGGAATGTCTAGTGGAACTACGGGAAGACTTGCTGTCACGACTTCCATCCAACCTTGGTGTGAACGCAACTACATATGGCAACGTTTGTTCAGCTGAGAACCTGGCTATGCTATCGGTTGCTATTCACACATCTAGCGAAGACTCTCAGGCAACAATGTCGAATCGCCTTGGTCTATCACTCTTGTTTTACGCGACGAATGGGAGAAGGTGGCATAAAGGCAGCGACTGGGTATCTTCCAAACCACATTGCGAATGGCATGGCGTACGATGCAACGAGCCGGAACTCAATGTGATACAAGTACTGATGCCTTTTTTCAATATGGAAGGGCACCTCCCTTCAAATATTATGAACCTCTTACCGGACTTGACGACATTTAACGCCGACGGGAACACCCTGGCTGGAACCATTCCGCCTGAGTTTCATGAACTCACTAGCTTGTCAGCTCAGGAAAACCAGTTGTCGGGCACTTTAGATGCTGCGTTTTTCGAATCGACCTCACTTGTATTTTTGGACCTCAGAAGAAACAGCGAACTGAGCCTGAGTCAAGTCCCCTTTGTCGGAATGCAATGGAAAGTGATTGGCGTGGGAGGCACGCACGTTAGCGGGGGCTTCCTATCAAGAGTCTCGGTGCTGCCAAATCTTGTATTTCTGGATTTGAAAGAATCGGGTCTTTCAGGCACTCTACCGAGTGAGATGGGCAGCATGACCAGCTTGACGCATCTCGCATTATTTTCAAACTTGTTACGAGGTACAATTCCTTCTGAGCTGCAGCGCCTTACTCGGCTGCAAGTCCTCGCCCTACAGGACAATTCCTTAACGGGGATCATACCCAGTGAACTTGGAAGAATGACGGAATTGCAAAATTTGATAATTTCGCTGAACAAACTCAGTGGAGGAATGCCTACAGAGCTTGGACTCTTGACAAAAGTAACCGCCTTGATCTTCGAAGACAACAATTTCGAAGGCACGATCCCATCCGAGGTATGTTCGCTCAAAATCGACGGCGTTCTAGAAGAGTTGGGTGCAGTAAAAGAAGAGGTAACTTCTTGGTTTTATGGTGGCCTCCGTTGTCCTATTACCGATATGCCCAAATGCTGCCGCGAAGTCTGAGGAAAATAGAGATGCCACACGTTTGACACATCAGCCATCGCAATTGCAAAGACCAGAATATGCCCCAAGTTGGTGTCCACGAGCAGTATAATGGTGACAAGGAATCGTATGCATTACAATGCTGAAAATTGTGGTGACATACGGTGGGGCGAGCGAGAGTAACGTTACGCACGCCTCTAGAGTTGCCGCGGCACTGGTAGAATACGGGCTTGTTCGTTTGGGTTTACGTCTCCCGTCGTGGGATTGATATCGAGAAGACAACATTCTTAGTTGCTAACAGTGGCGATGACTACCTCCAGCCTGAACAGGAAATCAGTTCCAGCCCTGGCTTCACTCGTACATCTAGGATACGATTGCCTGCGAGATAATGGAAGCGGCACATGGAAGTATGATGGACCATATAATTGTGCAACAATCGCCAGCATAAGGTTCTAGCAACGTCGGTGGTGTACGGCATATTGTGTCAGCTTGTGTAGGCAGATCTTCTTTGGCAAAGGAAGCTGGTTCAAGGCGCATTGCCAAGGCAGGTTGCACGCGATCGCCAATGATCTAGCAAAGAACTACAGAAAGCCCTTATCCTCCTCGGTCCAGCCTCATCTTGCAGTTTCCTGCTCTGGAGATATTAGTGCAAGGATCAGCGCTCAGGCTTTGTTAGTCTTGTAGTTCAGACTCTTGTACAGTACATGTACATGTACTGACGTCTCCAGTACAGTACTCCAGTACATAATATTGTACTGTACCGCTGCAAGTGAGCAAGTGAAAGTACCAGTATACAATACAGTACCTGTTGAAGCAGATGGGTCAGTTACACGTGTGCGATAGTTACTGGCTTTATCGGCTGGTCTTGAGCATCTTATGTCTGACCGTTTAATATGAAGCAGCAAGTTCCCCGAAGACAAAATGGACTCCATTTTCTGTTCTTGAAAGAAGTATATACGACAATGATTTAACAATTTGTCAGTTTTACATTCCAACAAGACAGATTCTCGTATGAATAGTCCAGCTGAGTTGTAGATCTCCCATCGGGCCAACTCCGGATATTCCAAAAATAGCAAACAAGAATAAGAGGACAAAAAGTGATAGAACAATCTTCGCTTCTTGAATTCTTCAAGCACACAACACATTTCTGGTATCTTGTCCACGCACTGCACCACTACTTGGCGCTTTTTCCACAGCCACCATATTCCATCGCCCAACCCCTTGTCGGAGTCAACAGAGAAACATGTCCGCTACCGTCGAGTCTACGATGGAAAGCGAGAAGGCTGCCATCAAGCGGACCATGGCGCATGAAGCCCGGTTCCGAGAAGAGAAACAACGAATAGTTGAGTCCTTGGGAGGATCTCGTGTAGAACTTGTGACACCTTCAGGCGATGCTCGTATTCAGAGGAAGTTGATGAAAGAATCGATATCAACCGATCACAGCTCCACTAGCAGCTTCCAAGCAAGTGATGATCATCCCGAGCAGGAGCCCGCTCTCACTGACGACCTACCGATTGCACTTGTCCACCTCGAGGAGCAAAATACTCCCTATACTAGGCAGGCTCGGCGAAGAGGAACAAGACTCAACAAGAATGCATGCTTCATACTAGCTGCTGTCGTTCTTGCTGTTGCCATTGGTGGAATTGTTGGAGTCATAGTAGCATTTGTCAACCGGGCTGCTGCCTCGCCATCTGGAAGCGATACTACACGTACCCCGGAGAAGTGCAAACTGGATCGAGATGTGCTATCCCAGTGTGAGAATGGCGTGCTCGCGATACCAGACTGTGCTGTAGACACCTACGCGGAGCTCATCGACACATACGCTGGCCTTCTTGTGGATGCTGAACAAGAGTGCGATGCTGCTCACCAGGCTATGGTGGCTTTGGCCGTCTCGCAAACCAACTATGGGGAGGACGTTGAAGACCCTATTATGTTCTTCGCAATGTCAGTTCTATACTTCACTCTCGAAGGAACGCATTGGCAAGCGGACAGGAACTGGCTGAAGGGATCATCGCCTTGTAGTGGATTCTGGTATGGAATAGAATGCTCTCCGGATGGATCTGCCATCACCATATCGTTGGAAAACAATCAGCTTCAAGGCTTCTTACCAAGTGAACTCGGCTTGTTGAGTAATCTGAAAGAGTTGAGTATTGGGCTGAACGGAGTTTCAGGGCCCTTGCCTTCTGAAATTGGACACCTGGCGAAGCTGCAGATCCTGGATTTCCATTTGACATCTATTCACTCTGAGCTCCCTTCTGAAATTGGTATGCTGGAGGAACTGACTTCATTCAAGATAGATAGTGCACCCTTGACAGGGACTATTCCGTCTGAGATTGGAAATATGATCAAGCTAGGTAAGTTCCTGTGGTTGAAGATCATCCCCGCACGCACCGCTCATCGTGTTGCCCTGACTGACATCTACAACTTATTTACAGTGGAACTGGAATTGATAGCGAATCAGTTCATAGGCACGTTGCCGACAGCACTCGGAAAGCTTGTTCAGCTTCGCAAGCTGCGTCTTGCGATGTTGAGCGGTATCACCGGGACAATTCCTTCTGATTTGGTCGCACTGACAATGCTTACACATTGTGACCTACTGTTGTATGGGATGGATCGTGCGCCTTTCCCGGAAGTTATCACTATGGCCACCAATCTGAAGGAATTAAACATCAGAGACACGGGCTTTGCAGGAAGTTTGCCATCAATTGCTCATCTGAGCCACCTTCAGAAGCTTAGTCTCAGGTTTCTCGAAATTGAGGGAACAATACCCACAGAATTTGGGCTGCTATCAGATCTGGTCTCCGTTTCCCTCTATCACTTGAATCTTCAGGGCACCATCCCTTCAGAGGTGGGTTTACTGACAAAGCTATCCAAATTGGAGATCACGGAGGAACCAAGTTTGACCGGAACTCTCCCCAGTGAGCTTGGTTCCTTAACGACCATTGAAGTGCTCGACGTTGACGACACCGGGCTCATCGGGACGATACCTCGCGAAGTGTGTGCCCTGAACTTGCCAGCAGGCGCACTCCGATTCGATGATTGTGGACATTATCCGGCAGATCACCAAAATGCGTGCATGTCGAATACCTGTGGTGATGGTCGGGTACTTCGTTAGGAGTGGTTCAGCAACTTGCGCGTACGTCATGTGGATGACCGAACCAGCTCCAGAGACAGACAGCCCTCTGCAAAATTTTAAATGTGATTTAGTTCCTGCGGCCCAGACCCTCGTTAGCAAGCGGAATAACTGGTTTCCATACAGTACATAGCTAGCTGGTGGACGGGTCGCACTACTACGACCACGTTGTTCAGCGAATTCAGAAAACTCGACATTATCATCACGTGGTTCTCGTGTGTCTTGCAAAGAAGATTGGCATTCGATTTCATATTTCTGAACTGAGACCACCAAGACAGAAAGGGGTCGTGATCGTGTATACCTTGGTTCTGCCAGCTCTGGACATGCCGGATCACTCTTGCACCAACCTCGTCGTCGACCAATCCCGTCTTAGTCTGCGAAATTTCTAGGTGTCTTGTGCAACGACAATTATCTGTGGTTACTGGCCTACCGACCTTGCTGAGTGCCTCCCAATACATAAGCCTGTGAAAGATCCATACCAACTATGCTCTGCAGCACGTTGAACTTGCTCAGGAACTTGTTATTGGAGATGTCGCGGACTAGTAAAATGACCAAAAATTGGACCATCTCAGGACACAAGACGACATATAACGACTTGGGATGCACGACATGTCCGTACACACAATCCGCATAATATGTTATCAGAAATCTGGCCAAATCAGAGGTCCGATCGGTCCCAACAATTTAGGTCTTGACTAGTACATAAGAAACCATGTCGCGCATTCGTTAGGCTCAAACACTCCTTGTTAAAAACGAGAGGATAACTCAAACTGGTCACAAAACGTATTATATTTGATCGACTTTTACAAGCACAATGCCTCCCACGTACAACAGCTCGCAAAACCCACGAGGGCAGGAAACATGTATGGAAACTGAGAAAGCCGCAATCAAGTTGACGATGTCGCGAGAAGCGCGCTTTCGAGATGAGAAGCAGCGCATCCTTGAATCTATGGGAGGCTCTCGAGTTGAACTATTGACACCGTCTGCAAATGTTGGTCTGAAACGCAAGCTGTCTACAGATTCTGGAGCAACGACTTCTATGAGATCGGTCGCATCGCCAGGCTTCGTTCAAGTGCGCATTGCTGATGAAGAGAGCTCCGTCCAGCGCGATGACCTTTCCCTTCCAAGTGATCAACCTCAGGATCAACACGATCCTACCAATGAGAGTGCTTCGAACAGAAAAAAGATCCTAGGCTTCATCATGGTTGCGGTTCCAACAATTATCATCGGAGGCATCATTGGAGTGGTAGTAGCATTACTGGTGATTGGGCGCGACAACTCAGCCGATGCAACAGGTGATGATGGTGTGATCGTTTCGCAAACGTGGTGCAGTTTGGATCGAGAGGAGTTGGTCAAATGCGAGAATGACGTCGTCGCGGTACCGGACTGCGCGATGGAGACCTACCTGGAGCTGACCGAAAGGTATTCCTTCCTTCTTGGTGACGAAACCCATTGCGATGCTGCCCACCAGGGTCTCGCGGCTTTAGCTATCTCTCAAACCAACTATGGTGAGGATGTTGTTGACCCTATTACGTTTTTCGCCATGTCAACTCTTTATTTTGCGCTCAAAGGAAATCATTGGCGAGTGGACAGAAACTGGCTGAAGGGGTCATCACCATGTAGCAGCTTCTGGTATGGTGTTGATTGTTCCCCAGATGGATCTATTTCTATCTCATTGGAGCAGAATCGTCTCCAGGGTTCCTTACCAACCGAACTCGGTTTGTTGAGCAGCTTGAAAGCTGTTAGACTGCGCGTTAACGACGTTTCAGGATCGCTGCCTACCGAAATTGGCCTTTTGTCGAAGCTGCAGGTAATTGATATCCAAGACAATTTGATCCATTCGGAGCTCCCTTCTGAGATTGGAAAGCTGAAGGAGTTGAGGGACTTGCATTTGGCGGGGGTTCCATTGACCGGGTATATTCCTTCCGAGGTTGGTAGCTTGACCAAGCTAGGTACGTCCCTATTTTGTTTGAACCAACGTCGCTTAAGGTTCGTGATGCTAACATATCTGCCTGCTTCTTGCTGCTTGAACAGAGACACTGTTCCTATTTGGAAATCAATTCACGGGCACATTTCCCACCGAGCTTGGCAATCTTTCAAGTCTAAAGAATCTTGTGCTTCTGCATTTGCATGGTGTCACTGGGACCATTCCTCTAGAATGGATCTCTATGACGAATCTCGTCTCCTTTCGGCTTTCAGCGTACTCACTGGATCAATCGCCGTTCCCAGAAGTCCTCACCGAGGCCACTGATCTACGTTGGCTAGACATTGACGGCTCGAGCATTACTGGAAGCCTGCCATCCATTGCGAATCTAAGGAAGCTCGAGATAGTGAGCATATTCTCCAATGATCTTACGGGTACTATACCCACTGACATTGGATTACTCACACACCTTACTCATTTTGACGTCGGCCGCTTAAGGCTAGATGGAACGATCCCTTCAGAAATGGGTCGACTGACAAAATTGACGTCGTTGCGAGTGCAGCACAATTTCTTGTCAGGGTCTGTGCCAAATGAATTGGGTTCCTTACCAAACTTGCAAGATCTCGACTTGAGTGGGAACAACCTTGAAACTCCTTATCCTACTGAAGTCTGCGCTTTGAGATCGCTTCAAGTATCTCGACCAACTGAATGCTCATGATGCACAGAGTGTCCTACTGAGAGTGAATGTGTATCGCTAGTTATAAGATGCTTTTGGCGCATAGTGAAGCTGGGAGTATGCCGATAAAAAGCTCTTTGATCCATGTTTTCAATGGGAGTTGCCCATGAGCGGACATGCCTCTCTCTAGAGAAGTAGAGATACAGATCAACGGGAGAATATTCGACAGATACATTATGGCCTACAACTCTCCTACTAGCCGCGACAATAAAGACTGCATGTAGAATCGGGTTTGAATAGACTACGTGTAGTTGTGTCGCGTCTGATCAGGTTGTTCCATTTCCATCTTTTCCAGTTATCTTCACAAGGAAATTTATATGCCGTTCAATCTTGCATTATGACGCGAAATGTCGCAGTATATATCATCCAATTCACGATTGTTTCTCATATGCTTCACGTGAAAACCCATTTTCGAAACTGCCTACCAGGAGGCAAAGGTAATAGGTGCGACCACAAACTCGTCAGCAATTCTGGTGAAAGTCTCCATTGCCTGTTCTAGAGAGTGTCTTTCCAACAACTATACAAAGCATGGATGAAGCTGATGATAAATGGAAACATAATCTTCATTATTCGGGCAACAATGACGCCCAGAGAGAGCAAACGGAAGGCGAATCTGTCGGAAGTTCAACATCTAATCGAGAGCCAGGTTTTCGAGGGAAGGGGGAACAAGTTCACGTCTCGACAATGTCTGCCTCGCCGGTACCCTTATCTTCCAACATAACTGCTTCTCCTTTTCGTGAAAAGGACGCGGTCGATTCAACATTTGTTTCGGATGTCACGGATCCTGATCACCGGGCTGAACCTCCGCTGTGTCCCGCCTCATCGAACGATGAAGATGATGGTGCGTCCCGTCTAGAGCATCAGGACGACGAAGACTTCGCGTCTCTATCTGAACCACAAGAATCACGAGATGGTGCCCCCAGATGTGACTGCATGAGGGCCCCAAACAGGACGCTGGTTATCTTTGTAATTGTCTCGGGATTTTCAGTTCTTGCAGTGACTCTTGGTGTCCTGCTTACAACTAGACCTCCATCAAACTCGTCCGCTCCGCCGAATGACTTCTCATATTGTGCGTTGGATAGAGAGGCTCTGGTACGATGTGAAAGCGGAATTATTGAAGTTCCAGAGTGCGCTGGAGATGCCTTTGAGAAGCTCCTTCTCTCGCGCGACATCATGCCAGGCTCCGAGCTATCTTGTGACGCTGCAAACTATGGCCTCGTTGCTCTCGCAGTGGCACAGACGTTCCACGGCGAGCTGGTAGTAGATCCTGAGCTCTTTTTTGCCTTTTCCACGTTCTACTTCTCCCTGGAGGGCTTGGGGTGGAGACAGGACAGGAACTGGGCTTTGGGATCTTCCCCTTGCGAGGACTTTTGGTATGGTGTCAATTGCTCTCCTGGCGGATTGATTACCATTGACTTGGAAGCGAATGGTCTTCGGGGCACTCTCCCGACTGAAATCGGGCTAATCAGCAATTTACAGATCCTCGACATCAGAAGGAACGAGAATATCACAGGCAGCATCCCGTCACAGCTAGGTCTTTTGACCAGGCTGTTACGTCTGGATCTATCTCGACTGAATAGGAGGGGAGCTTTTGTCAATTCGGAGAGCACCGACAGTGGTAGCGTACCCTCTGAACTGGGAAATCTCACTTCTCTGACCGAATTGAATCTTTCTGGGATTGGTTTGACAGGAACGTTACCGCCTGAGCTTGGTGGCTTGACCAAGCTGGAAAACGTCGATTTGAGCTTTAACCCAGATCTGACAGGTAGTCTCCCGAGTGGGCTCTGTGCATTGAAGTCGGCAGGTACTCTTATCCTCGATCCGTGTGATGGCAGGGTGGAAACAGGAAACGAAACAGGCTGTCTTGCAGACTCGTGCTGATCAATTGTTCAATGTTCCAAGATGAGAGGACACCAGCAAACCTCCCGACGATCACCACATAATTAGTAAGTCGTCAAGACAACCTCAAAGTGTTCTGCTACTCGTCGTCGCTGTGATCGATGGCCTGCCGAACCGCCTCGATTGTGCGGCGCCGGAGCTCGGTGCCGCTGCGCTGGCCGGCGGATCTGCTGCGGTCGACCGGGGAGAGTTGCTCGGTGAGTGCCGCGCGGGCGTGCTGCTGCAGGTCTGAATAGCCGTCGAATCCGAGTTTGGCCGCGAATCGGACGATGGTCGGGCCGCTGGAGCCGACGCGTTCGGCGAGCTCGGCCACCGTGTCGAAGGCGAGGGCGGTGGGGTCGGATGTCACGACTTCGGCGACCCGGCGTTCGGTCGGTGTGAGCGCAGCGCCGGCCAGTGCGAGGCGGTCGTCGATGGTCCCCGTGGGTGTCACGTGATCAGTCTTCCAGAATGTTCGAG
>JAVCKV010511048.1:0-11482 GCA_032274145.1 Herpochondria borealis | reverse complement strand
GTGCACACTCATAAGATAGAGTCAACTCAAATTGAAATATCCGTTAAAATGCTTCATAAAATGTAGATATTCCATAACCGTTTTTTTCTTCCGACTCCAGCATTGCCCTCCATCTTTGTTTCGCAGGGTTGTTCTCATTGCTGCAGCTTGACTTTGTCGATCTACCATGGCGGCTTCTTCACCTCAGAGGAATGGAACGGGCAACAAGAGTACTACTGAAGGCACAAGTGACCAACCGGCGGCCGCTGCTCCCTACAAGGTGTTGGTTTCCACTCGATTTTTGATCTTGACATTCACTGCGTCTGTCCTTACGGCGTTTGCTGTGGGACATGCAGCTCGGCTCTTCATTCTGGAGAGATATCCTCATGATCAGATGATATCCAATCGTCCCAATGAAGGACGGGAACGAGGAATCTTGCCTCCTCCTGTGGCAAGGGGTGGAAAGACCATTCCACACACAATCTACACTGCCAAGAACTTTGATACAGCGCGCACGGTCAGTTCTTCCTTGTTGATTCGAGCGGAGGACGACGGAGAGGAGGTGTGTGCGAAGGGTGATCCTAGTTGTACTACTTGCAGAGACAAGGCTGCTGCTGCAAACAGTGACGCTAACGACGCAGAAGGGGAGGAAGATGACGATGAAGAGCATCTCCCTGCTGGACAACATTTGTTGGTTGACATGAAAGGACTTGACTCTGACTTTTTGAACTCTGAAGAGCGACTGGCGTACGCTATGGTTGAAGTTATCAGTCAGGGGGGGTTAACATTGCTGTCTTACCACTGTCATAAATTGCTTCCATCCGGCGTGTCTTGCGTTGGTGTGTTGTTGGAGAGTCATGTTTCGTTCCATACCTGGCCATCTGCTGGAGTGATTACTTTGGATTTGTTCACGTGTGGATCGGCCCCGTTGCTTCCTGTGGTCCCAATGATTGAGCGTCTGTTTGGAGTTCCAGCGTCGGTGAAGGAGAAGATCAAGGTTATCTGGTCTCATAAACTGCGTGGGTTCCGCAATGAGCGCGGTCCATTGCAAATGTGGGATCTGGGTGCGAATCTGTTGAGTCAGATGGACTTTGAGTACAAGGAGGAGGTAAGGTGTATTTTTTTTTTGTTATTCACTCTTATTTGCAACGCAAAGCTGGTTGACACGGTTTCTCATTCGGTTCCTTGTTCCCAACTCCATAGATTTACTCTAGCGAGAGTAAATTCCAGCGTATTGATGTTTACGACATGATTTCAGGACGTTTCAACTCAGTGGAAGACTACGAGAAGTCGCTCTCAAGTGACGGCTCATACTACTCTAATCATGCAGATTTGTTTTCACCTGATCGTGCTATTTTTCTGGACGGAGTAATGCAGTCGAGAAGCAAAGGTGAACGTGCTTATCACGAGTCATTGGTGCACCCTGCATTGTTTGCTCATCCGAACCCCGAACGTGTGGCGATTGTTGGTGGTGGCGAGGCGGCAACTCTTCGCGAGGTTCTCAAACATAACACGGTTAAGGATGCAATCATGGTTGAGATTGATGAGCAAATGGTCTCCGTTTCCCGCCAGCATCTTCCAGAGTGGAGCGACTGCAGCGACTTTGTTGGAAGCGCTAAGTGGTGTGGTGACGATCCTCGTGCCCAGATGTATTATGAAGATGCCATTGCGTGGTTCATCGATCGATACCACGACAAGGATAACATCACCGACAAGCTTTTTGATGTGATCATTATGGATGCTCTGTAAGTTGAACGTCGACTCTTTGCACTTTTCGGTGATGTCGATGCTAACACCCTTGCTTGGGCTCATCACAAATATATCTCAGGGATCCTCACGATGATGTCGAGTTCGCTGTTGCTCTGTACAACAACAAGAAGTATATCACTTCGTTGTACAATGCTCTGTCAGAAGACGGAATTTTGGTTGTCCAGGTCGGAGAGTCTCCTTCTTTGAACGACGCCGCAGAAGAGATCACTATGTATAAGAACAGAGCAATCATGATTAAGCAATTGAGCGAGCTCGGTTGTGAGAGCATCACGATCTATGGCCAAGCTCATGGAGGGTACACATCCACATGGAACAATTTGTTCGCTACGAAGTCGCTCAAGGTTCGCAGCAATTGGTATCGCAACGAAGCTGAGGTGAATGTTGAGATGCAGCTTCGAACTGTACAAAGCAAATCTAGCAGCCCAATGTTTCATTATTTTGATGGCGCAACTATGCAATTATTCCAAATCCCATCCAAGCGATTCGAAGCTGTGTACTGCAAGAGCGAGCCCAAACCACCTCAATGCGAAGATTGGAGTGGATACGATCCGTTCGTGTATGAAGCTCCCATTACTGCGTTCGAAGTGGGAGTTAGTGGAGTGGGCGAGAAGGCCGGCCGTGGAGTGTTTGCCAAGGAGAAGATCCCCAAGGGTTCATATATGTCCCTTGCGACGGCGACGCAGCTCCTGTACTTTCCTGCAACTACCCTCAGACTTATTTTTGACATGGAATCCTCTATTGCTGAAGAGCTCACCCCCGTGGAATGCTACATTAATGGCTATGGATACCAGAGTCAATATCATGTAAGTTGCGCTTCTGCTGAAATGGATTGGATACAATTTTGTGCACTACTTTTGTCTAACAAAAGGTCTTCGACATCTCATCCGTAGGGAGACAAGGAGGCCGCTGTTGACTCGTCAATCTTGACTTTTACGAATCATGGTTGCAAGGGTACATACAACACTGGTGAAGACACTGGCGATCTCACTGAATTCACCGCCGATTTGAAAGATATGCCTCATGCACTCCACATGGACAGGGAAGGGCTGTATGTCTACAATCCCGTTTCAGACAGGCATTTGCGTATGACAATTTCTGGCAAGGAGAAGACTATTCGTGACATTAAAAAAGGCGAGGAAGTTCTGGACAACTATCTCGCGTTTGTCGGCCATGCGAGTGACTGGGAGTCTGATGTCCAAATGTTGCGCGACCAGTGCAACGGTGTTGATGTTGGTGACGTTACCAAGTACGAGACGGATACATATTAGATAGCTTTGTTATAGACCACGCATATTCATAGCTACACCTGTGTGTGCAAGGCGGGCTGGAGCCTGCACATTTTGGCTGTATGGGGCCGTCACAATAATGTTCAGGCGCGAAAGGCTTCAGCAACAGTACTCAGATGGAGCATATAGAGTCCCAAACCTAACTCCTACAGATCCTTAGACATCTAATCGTATCCAAGTCAAGGAAAATGCAATCTTTCCAGCAGACTAGTTTAAAAGTGGCTCTTGTTCATTGGGTCTACTTGCCGACGCATGAACTTGTTGCTGTAGTACGGGGACTTGCCAGGTACCCAACCTTCCACATCCTTCATAATCTCCATTTCTCTCTTCAAACTCTCCTCTTCCTTCTTCATATAGGCACGGTCAGCCTCTGCCTGCAAGAGAGGGGCCATGGCGTATCGCATTCGGCGATCCTCCAACTTTTGCTGGGCACGTTGACGATTGGTCTTTCCAACGGTCCAGTAGCCATACATAATCACAGCTGTGCATCCAGCCCACAACTGCCAGCCCTTTGGTCCGCGGGCTGGTATACTGCGGATAGTGTCGACCTTGTCAGCGAAAGAAGAGCAAATTGTGAGCTACTGACAGTACAGTAAGAACGTAATCTCCGGGTTCCCAAAACTCCAACATGCCCCATGGCGTTTCATCGAATTGTTCCGTTCTTCTCCCATCACAACAACTCACCTTCTTGAAGCCACCAGGTGGTGGCATGTCCTGCATAGGAGGCAAGCCGCTTGGTCGAATACTCATGGTGGTAGATCAACAAGGAAAAGCAACAACACAACAATCGGTTTGTTGTGTGCATTGCAATCGTCAATCGGAAGGCATGACGCATGAAGCTGGTATTGAATTTACGTATCAGTATAGTGCAAAATACTGTCCATTGAGACTGCACAGTACAGTACTTCCCTTTACACTACTGTCTGTGCTATTGTTACTGCTCGCACTACACAACCTTTCAACACAATAGTAGTTCAGAGATTGTAGACTATTGATGATGGATGATCACGATCACGCCAACGGAATGTCTGCGGGCATACACGAACATGAACATGAACAAGAGCAAGAGCAAGAACAGGAAAATGTTAATGCAAGCGCTCATGTGACTGATCTCGAAAATGAAGCCGAAGAGGACACGAATCATGCCAACCCAATCACTGTGGTCACCGACGGTGATAGCCTTCAAGAGTCTGCGACGGAAGATCGTGATACGAATAGGCCCATGACACTGAAGTCGCTACCTGGTCCAATAGCCAATCTATGCTCTGCGACACTTGGAGCTGGAATCCTATCTATTCCCTATAGCCTCTATCAAAGCGGAATTATTGTTGGGATGATAATGCTCGTGCTCTCCGCTGTGGCAACAACCATCTCCATCGACATGATTATCAAGGCCACAAGGACCCTCAAAGCAAAGACTTATGAACAACTTGTTGGTTTAGCATTGGGGAGTCGCGCAAGGAACATGACGGAGTTTGCGATTTTACTCTTTTGCGAAGGGGTATGTGTGGCCTACATTATTGCCGTCGGAGACATTCTGGGACTACTACTCGGGGGAAAGTATCGAACTATGGGAATGATTCTTTCATGGGCGTTTACAATGCTTCCTCTCTCTTTGCTCAGAACAATGGAGAGCCTTCAATGGGCTTCTTCTGTTGGTATTATCAGTATTTGCTTGTTGCTCGTTGCAGCGCTCCAGCACGCCATACAGCATCAAAGCACTGAAGATGATTTCGGACCAGACCTCCTGAAAGTACTGTGGCCAGCCAACGGAGTGACATCCGTTTTGTGTGCACTACCGATGATATTGTTTGCATTCTCATGTCAAGTTAATGTGTGCGCCATTTACGACGAGCTCGATCATAAGGCTGACATGAAGTGGATCACGAGAGGTGCTGTTGCAATTTGCAGCGCGTTATATTCGTGCATTGCGTTCACTGCTCTGTGGGACTTTGGAACGTCGGTCCAGGGAAACATTTTGCTCAACTACAACATTCAAACTGCGTCGGCCCTCGTGCACGCCGCATTTGCTAGTATGGCGACAGCAGTTGTCATGGCCTTCCCGCTCAACGTTTTCCCTTCGAGAACCGCCCTTGAAGGCATGTGGAGTCAGTGTTGTTGTTGTAACGAAAGTAGGGTTGGTGACGATTCTGTACATCATGACGCAGAACAGCCATTGCTTGCTCCCTCCGAGTCTGACGAGGAGAGTGCTTCTGCCATAGAAACACAAGAAGAAAACTCGACCGTGGGCCTCGTGCGTCACATTGCATCGACGATTCTGATCGCGGGGTCAGCGCTTGCTTTCGCATTGGTTGTGCCGAACATATCTGTTGTATTTGGTCTAATTGGAGGAACAGTGTCCAGTCTCTTGGGATTTGTCCTTCCTGGAGCCCTTGGGATTGTCACAGGCAATCGTCCTCTAGGATGGTTCATGGTTGTCTGTGGATCTATCGTAGGTATTGTCACCACGGCGGTGACGATAGCCACCATGTGAGGTGCATGAGAATTTTTCAACAACAATAAAGTCTTGGTTGGCAGACAAACTGGACGAATCGCAGGGTTCACTCGGGTGATCAGGCTCGTGCGCATTCGCATACCACTATGCCAACTGCGAAGCTTCGTTCTCTCGTGGCTGCAGCTATCAATAATCTACTAGGATTCACAGGTTGTTGAGATTACTCGTCGTCTGTGCTGTAGCGAGATTGACTTTGCAACTCTTCTCTAGTTGGCCTCAAGACGTCGTAACGGAGGGGGCTGTGTGGAGTCGTAAGCCTGAAATCTACGCTGGACATCATACATCCTTTGTCTGTTTCGAGCAATGAAACACCATCGGCATGTGAGTGGCTTCTCCTCACCACCCCCCAAACTGCGACACCGTCATTCTCGTCGCCTTCGGTTGCCCATGAGTTGACTTCCGCGACTGTACCGCATTTTCTAGCCACCTTGTAACCTAAACGAAGATGGTTCCAATGAGGCCCGGTTCAACAAAGTCGTCGACCCTGATGGGGAATGCAGGATCAAAGTCAGCAGCGTCGCTATCTCCAGCAACTTGTCTATGCTTCCAGAATCTTATAAAAGCAGTTTCCATCACAGATGTTACATGTTCTACATCCCCATGTGGTCACAAGTAATAGGGGGTTAATATGCTTCACTTGGGCGATGGTGCCTGACTGAAAGGTGAATGGACGGCACTATTTATTGTTGCCGTGTTTGGTACGAGTTCAATAATAATGACCAGCGACCTCTCGAAAGCGCGTTCAGCGGTCACTAGTCACACCGACAGGCTGGATCTTCGTATTCACGAAATCATTTCCTCATCCTTCTCGTGTCTGGGTTCTTTCACACCGGAGTAAGCCCCCAGTGTCACACCGGTATGACGTACCAGACAACGAACCAACTGCATCCCGCCACAACCCAATGCATTTTCTACGGCTCTAATCAGTATCCTGACTCTAATCTCTTAGGAGGTGGTAATGAACCAGCAATTGACAGTTCGCTCTCGTCAAAAGCAGCAGCATTACGCGAGGTCCATAGGAGGCACGGAACTAAACATGTCCCATCGCATCCCCATGGATCTCTTATGGTTCACTCAGTATCCTGGCAAATCAAATCTTAAAAATAGGTAGTAGTGAACTACTAGTAGATCAGTTGAAAGTTTGCTCTCGCGCAAAAAGCAAGACGCGAGATGGCATTCTCTGTGGCAATGATCTGCCACAGCGCGCATCATGGTCACTTTCCTAGTTCAGTTCAAACGAAACCGTCAACGAATCCCCTTGCCCCAAGCAGTCAAGACTCAGTTTCTTTCGCTTTTGAAGCGCAACAACTGCCCACTGCATGTCCTCGGTAAGGTTCGTACTCATGTGCGTCTCGAAATCGATGGCATCTAGCGCATCTGCGTCTCCGGCAAGTTTCCGTAACCCTGACTTCCCCTGTTTACAATTGATGCATTCCAATTGCCCGCTACCGCCCCAAGGGTAGTTCACGGAAAGCACTTGTCGTACTCTTCGGTCTTGCCTTCTTCCAACTTGAACATCATCATTCTTCTTTTGTGTGTAGTCTTGATCGAGGCGGATATCTTCTTTGAGGCTGACGTCAAAATGGCTGTAGGCTTGAGCTCTTTTTCTGATAAAGTATCTTACTTCACGTTGGATATCATTCTTCTCGACGCTGGTGCAACGCCCGCTTTGCTCGTCTGAGTTGTCAAATCCAATGGCGACGCTGAAATCAAGACTGTGATTCTCTTCAGCTTGCACATGAACAGGAAATACAAGCAAGGCCAATAGGCACACTAGCGGGAGACACGGAGGATACATGTTGTTTGAAGTGCTAGCGCTTCAGTGTGCAAAGTTGTCGACAAATGAGAGAGTGCGAGTCAGGATGACTTCACAACTTTGATGGGATTGGTTTCGGTATTAGGTGTGTATGGGTGGGGTGCGTTGGTAGAAGTCGTAGGGGACACAGTTGACCTTTTGTTCGCCTTGTGACCCCATTGGACCAATAATGGGGACACTTCAAAAGCAGCCTTCTCTATGACTAAACGAAATCTATTTCCGATGACCGGTTGAGAGCTCTCGCGGCGGCCCAGCGTCCGGAATAAACTGAAATCCCTGTTTGTGCTTCTCGCATCCGCCTTTTGGAGAATATCAAAGTCACTCATGTTGCTTCCGAAATGTCTAAATGCAAGTATCAATGGCATATGCTTTCTGCATACGATGGTCATTATGATGCTCTCTCTCTGGGGACGTGAGGCAGCGCGACGTAACCCAAGAATGGAATCATCTGGCATCCATCCACGAGGGACACGCATAGATGAAGTCCCTGGTAAGCTGGGGCTGGGCTGGCGGGCGAAGCTACAGGCAGGTCCAGTACGTCAACGTTAGGTGGCCTTCGACGCGAGAGCCCGCGCGAAGCAACGAGTCTTGGGCTTGGGTTGCATCACCGTATTTCGCAGTGTCCTGCGGAGCAAACTACTTGCCTTCTAAATCAAATTCCACTGAGAAATGTGTCAATAGTGCTATCTCTTATTTTCCTACAAGTACCCAGAGTGGTGTCTACCAGTGCCCAAAGACGTATGCTAAGTTATTACTAGGCCGATGCTAGAGAAACGATGGAGCTAGATCGCAGGTTGGTTCGCTTTCGAGAGCGGTCAGCCTGCTCCTCGCGGAGCAGTTCCAAAGTCCACGCAAGTCGAACCCCAGCCGCAACAACCTGTCGCTTCACAACTTGTAGCCGGGAGAGGTAGTATTCCTTGGTAATCGTAGTGGCATTTCTGATTGGTTGGCCCTTTTCATCTCGATACGCAAGAGCAAGGGCGGTACCAAACGACTCCTCCGCCCAAACCGATGTGCACGCAATCTTGCGCCCGTCCCCACAAGCAAGCCACAAATTCAACTCCCCACTGTCCGCAAAGTCCGCGATCATGCTGTACAAATCTTGTTCGAACAACTCTCGCTCACCGTTATAAAACTCTTGTACCGCCTTTTCTATAATACCAGCATCCCAGATGGAGTGAAGATTCCAACCATGGTGTGCAGTTACCATACCGTCGCGATTAACGACGATTCCACGATGAGGAGGCAGGTCAAAGTTGACTTGGATCGTATTGCCGCCCTTATCGGTCTTGCGAGAAGAATGAAGTGGTTGATGAATATCTCCCACAATATGAATCAGAAACTTGAGGCTCGCATTGGCATAGGGTGCCATAGTCTCGAGTCTAGTACTAAAGTTGGCAATTGCCCCAGCAGCACAGAAACCATCCACGCAATCACGCGTGTAGTTGAAGCGACAGTTCGTGAGCTCACCAGGACCCCTAACAGGACAACCTCCCTCAATAGCGTCGTCTTGGATATCCACATAGTGTAGCGGAGTGGACCAGTGATAATACTTCGTGTAGCGGACCGTGTCAGCCCAGGATGCAACAGCAGCCAACGGAGATCCCTCGGCAGTATCCACAGCGCCGAGCACACTGGAAACCCAACTCTTCGTTTCATTCGACAATCGATGCCATGCAACATTGGCTACCATTTCATGCCCCAGTTTGCCCCACGCGAGCGTACCGTGGGGCTGCATACAGAGAGCAACCAGTAGGAAGGAGAGGCAGCACATTGTTTTCATTGTTCAGATCTTGTGCGAGGAGACTGAATCAATGATAGAGGATACCAATCGTGGAACGCCCCGACTCGTCCTTGAATACTTAAAGACTGACTACTATCTAACACGCTCTCAACCTCCATTGTTGATGGCGACACGATCGACACATGGTTGGTTGTAATGGTTCGATTTTTCTCGTTTTGGCGAAGAAGAACATTGAGTCGTGTTAATCTTGTTTAGGGTTAGGAAATAGGTCTTGCTGCCCTTTCTCCACCACTCAAAATTTCTCACTTCCTTCTGTCTCATCTCATCACCTGCAACTGTGTTCACCATGGGCGACGACGGCTTTCAAGTAGCGAAACAAAAGGCAAAGACAAAGCCTCGGGCTTATATAGGAAACCTCCGTGTGAGCCCGGATCTGTCAAACAAGCTTTTCTATCTGTTCCAAGAACGTGGGTTTCGGATTGACGAAAAAGATATCAGTGTGCAGAAGCAAAAGTCGTGTTTTGCCTTGGTGACCTGCAGCAATGTGGATCGCTTGGTATCAAGGCTGAATGGGGTTGAGTTTGATGGTCGAAAGTTGGTGGTACAGCGAGAACAGAAGAAAGGAGGCAACGGCAAGAAGCCATCATTTGGTGGAGGATGGGCAGCACCGACGAAACCTGCAAGGCAGGCTCCACCTTCAAGCATATTGAAAACGGCGAGCCCGGCGAAAGACGCACCAGAACAAGTTGATGATACGGATCACCAGGATGCTATTAGCTTTAACGACTTTCGATCACGATGTCAAAAGCCCTTGTCAGAGCTCATGGGAGAATTGGGTGAGCAAGATCCTGATTTCGGCAAGGTTGTTCCAACTGCAGCACCGGAACCAAGCTCCACGGAACACCAGAACCTGGAAACCTCCCATGAAGATTCGAATAGTCGTCTGGGGAAGCTCGGAAAGGCACCTATTCATGTCGAGTTTCGCTCCTATGGATATGTTTACGGTGCACCTTCGAGCAAGGGTTGGAGCCATTCGCACCCATTGCCACCCCTCGATTGCTGCGAGTTACCCTCAGTGCCCCCATGGATGGCCCGCCAAGATGGAAAGTCGTCTGCTGTGAAACGCATCTTGGTGACGGACGAACTCAAGTCCATGTCCAACTCCTTGGCCGATCAAGCAGCGGACGCTCTCGTCGAAGCCATTACGGACGGTCATGGCCACGCCATGCCACTGCGAATGGCAATCCATGTTGGCTCTGAGAATGGTCGTCATCGCAGTGTTGTATTGTGTGAAGAAGCCGGAAAGGCGCTGCGCAGACGACTAAGACAAAACGCGGGTAATCGGCTGCAGGAAGATGTTTCGGTGGGTACAGCACATCAAGATATTGACAGGAAGAGAGACACACGTGAGAAATACGCCTGGGCTAAACCAGGAGAGCTAGCAGATGAATGGTAGCCATAATAGCAATGCTTGGATGAAGCGATGGCCCGTCTCCAGTAGTCGTTTCGTAATTTTGTGCGTTAGGCTGTGCGCCAGAGATTCTCCGTGCACACTTCACTATTTGTAGTACGTCTGTACGCACTATTGTTCCACGTGGAAAATTGAAGCTGTGTCGTTGCACACCCACCATCGACATCGTCTCACAAACCTCATCGACTGCATTTTCGAACTTCATCGTCATCACATCACCAGTGATCAACAAGTTGCATCGCATCTTGTAGTACGTGTGCACTTCTGTTGGTTTTTGGTTGATCACTTCTCGGATCAAGAAACCTGCAGATCGAGTCGCATAATACAGTACGATCGGCGCATCGAGCTTGATGTTACAACAGCAGTATTAGCCCCAAGACTATGAAACCCAGTATAGGCGCATGGTGGATTCTATCACTTTCAATTGCACAGTTAAGTGGTGCTACATTAGATACCCATGATGCTGCTGCAACACCGAATGAACCATTGGCACAGCAGCGAGCTGTTGGCGAAGATATCATTGATTTGGACTCTACAGCGGCAGAGACACCTGACTCAGGTGCATCGAACAATATCGACGAGAAGGTAACCGAGCGATTGAAGGCCGAGAATAGGGAAGAAATGAAAGTCAACCATCGTGAGGGTTCAACCCACCGAGCTGCTTCCGTCACAAGCGACGATGGTAGGACAACCGAAACTACTGATGAAGCAGAGAACGAGGAAATCGCGGATGGTGGCATCAGGGAGCAGACCATTGATAAATCAAAAAGTGACCACAGTGGCGCAATGGGGGAGGCATGGGGCGAAGAAGTTGCGAAACTTGCACACGCACGAGAAGCCTCTAATAAGGGCGAAGGCGTGCGAGATGCATCAGATCACCACGCCTCATCTGCTGGAACGG
>JAVCKV010511047.1:0-36378 GCA_032274145.1 Herpochondria borealis | reverse complement strand
GAAGTAATGGTGGATATCGCTTATGGTGAGTTTTTTAATGGTGTTGAAATTACTGGAGATACGACTATTGCAATTACTTATACAGCGGTGAATGGTTGTGATAGTATAATTTATAACAATATAGCTGCAATTGTTGGTGTTGACGAATTGGAAAATGAATATGGTCTGTCGCTATATCCGCAGCCAGCAAGCGAGGAGGTGTTCATCCGTTGGGATGATTCAAAGGGATCACCCGAATCTATGACGATATTTAATGCGGATGGAAAAGTAATAAGAGATATAAGTTTAGAAAATGCTAAGCTTGGGTCGCCGCATAGATTAGAGCTAAGTAATTTGTCTTCGGGAGTTTATTGGTTGCGAATAGATTTTCCATTGGTATCAGTTTACGAGAGGCTAGTGAAATTATAAATGTAACCATGGTAAAAGAAACAAAGGTTTGATGTAAAACCTGTCGTAGATTAAGATCTAATGAAAAAAATACCAAAATGCTGCAACGTTTTTTTTTCTAAGATGCATATTAATGTAGAGCTCAAACTGGATGTTTTCCACTCAAGTCGATAATATATTGATATGGAGTCTCTATTTAGGAAGAAATCAAAAGCATCATTAAACGGTTAGAAGATGAAAAAAATAATACTCCTACTATTAATCAATCTAAGTCTGGCTAATATTTCTCGAAGTCAAACCTTTTTAGAAATATGTGAAAATTTGTCCACAAACGGGACGGTCGTTGATTATAAATATTACAATGATACATTGTATGCTACAGGTTTCTTTAATCTGATATGCGATGAGTCTGTTGGGTATTTGGCAAAGTGGGAAGACAACGAATGGAAGCCCTCAGCGATTAACATAACGGATCCAGGGCATGCTTTAGAGGTGATAAATAATAAGCTGTACATTGCCAAATATGAAGAAAGCATAGACTCGAATTGGGTATATGTATATGACGGTTCTGGTTTGGAAAAAGTTGGAGAGGGAGTATATCTTTCTACTGCGAGCGGCTTTTCCGAACTCCCTAATATTTATGATATTATTGAGTTTAACGGAAATATTATTGCTTGTGGTGAATTCGACAGAGTTGGTCAAGAAGAAATAAGTGGAATCATGCAATGGAACGGAAGTACATGGGAAGCTTTGGGATCGGGATTAAGTGGCAATATTCAAAACACAGCCCCAGTCATGTTTCCTCACCAAATGATAATACATAATTCTGAATTGTATGTTGTCGGTAACTTTAGAAATGCAGGAAACGAAGAAGTAAACGGCGTTACGAAATGGAATGGAACAACATGGATGCCAATGGGCGCTGGTTTTAACAATACGGTTTACAGCATTGCAGTGTATAATGGTGAACTTATAGTCGGAGGTAGTTTTACAGAGAGTGGGGGAGCGGACTTAAACAGAATTGCAAAGTGGAATGGAACAGAATGGACCGCCTTAGATTTTGGATTTATTGAAAATTCAGCGAATGATTTCATATTTGTTCACACACTCAAGCCTATCGACGAAGTGCTATACATTGGTGGCGGCTTAAAAAAGATAATCTACTCGGATAATACGACAGAGATTTGTAATGGAATTGTTGGGTTATCTAATGCTACTATAAATACATTTGGAGAGGGAGTGCCCGGATTCGATATAGAGGCCATCATAAAAACCGATGAGGAGAAAATTTTAATTGGGGGTGGTGTTTTTGGAAGTGGCTATACAGGAATCTCAGATGTAAGTAGCAAGAGTGAAGAGGTTCTATCTAATGAAGAAATCAAGATTCATCCCAATCCTTTTAAAAGTCAAGTCAATATTTTAACAAATAAAAGCTTCGAGGAATATGTCCTTTTCGACAGTTATGGGAAAGTAATAAATAGGGGCATTTATACTAACCGGTTAGAATTAACCCCGCCAGCAGGCTTATACTTTTTAAGATTAGTTGGTGAAAGTACTAGTGTTACTTTTAAACTTGTTAGGGAGTAAAAGATACTTAGATTTTTATGGTCTATTGGGTTTTCTAATCCTCAATCTCAGTTTCACCCCATTCTTCGGTCGCAAAGTCACCAAAGGCTTAGTGGTAATTTCCTGACCAGGTTCCAAGTCAAAATCATAACGCTGAACAAAGGCAGCTACAATCAACTGCATTTCCATCATTGCAAAACTTTGTCCGATGCAGAACCTCGGGCCGCCACCAAAAGGAAGATAAGAAAAAGGCGTTTGTTCCTTTTTACGTGCTGCCTCAAATCGTTCGGGGATAAATGCTTCCGGCTGGTCCCAGAGTTTTTCTGAACGATGAACGCCATAGATATAAGGAACCACCAGCTTTCCTTTGGGAATGTGATAGCCGTCTATTTCGTCATCTGCTATGGCCACTCGATCTGTTATCCAGGCAGGAGGGTAGAGACGCATGGATTCTTCTATGACCTGCCGGAGGTATTCTAAGTTCGGTAAATCAGAAAAAGTAGGATTGCCGTTTTCTACGTTTTCTTGAAGCTCTGTTCTTAGTTTTATAATCGATTTAGGATGTTGTGTCAAAAGATAAGTGATCCAGGCAAGTGCATTGGCAGTGGTTTCGTGACCAGCTACAAAAAGAATGAGCGTTTCATCAAGAAGTTGTTCGTCACTCATTCCTTCGTTATTGTCTTCATAGCGAGCGGCGAGCAGCATATCGAGGAGATCGTCCTGACTTTTTCCAGAGCTTCTTCGCTCTTGGATGTAGCCCAATATTAGTTCTTTGGAATCATTCGAAATGCGGTCATGTTTTTTTAAGGCACCTGAGATTTTGAACCAGGGAGCCATAAAAGGCATTCTGATTTGTTTGATGATGAATTCCTGTAAAAGGGTAAGATTGCTGCTCAAACGGCTTAGGTCTCCTTCCTGGACACTGGTACTAAATAGAGACTTTGCTACCGTGAGGAAAGCCAGCTCCATCATTAGCTCATAACTATCAATGACCGGCTTTTCTACAATTCGGGTATCCAGATGGTTGAACTGTTCAGCAATAACAGTCGACATTATTTTAGTGAGCCCTTCCAGCTTTGTTTTATGAAAACCCGGTTGTATCAGCCGTCGTTGTTTAAGCCAGTATTCTCCTTCGCTGGTGAGCAAGCCATTTCCAAGAAAGCGCCCAAGCGTCTTACTTTGAATATGCGATTTTTTATAGTTGCGATTATTCTTTTGTAGAATATGCCGGATGACTTTAGGATTGGTAGTAATAATAGCCCGTTCTATTCCGCCCATGAATATTTCAAAGGTATCTCCGTGCTCCTTTCCGTAAAGGTCCAGGACCTTTAGAGGATTAGATACAAAAGGCCGCAAATTTATTAAGGCTTTTATGCGGGAAACTATTGGTATGGTTTTAATGGTTGGAGTAGGCATTATTTTTTTCTATTCGTTATGTAGTTGGTCAAAAATACTGATAAGTTTTGGCTGAGGCTATTTTTGAGACGAAGGATAACTTAAAAGAGCCCGTTAAAGAAATGCAAATATTAGAGTTTATGCTGAAATGTTTTGTACAGAAACTAAATAGAATTTTTTAACAATAGTACTAATGCAAAATCGCGGGTAAAACATGTCGTTTTACCCGCGATTTCTTTATGGCGCTAGGAGCTTTGCTGTAAAAGGATTAGTCAACCTCCACAAATGCATCTTTAGAAACTTCAATTGCTTCTTCAATTGTGATGCGATTAGTTCTCAATAGTTTTCGTTGACCATTACAGGTCCCCCATAGCTTCACTCGGTATCTTCCGTCTTCAGGGTAAGCATAGGAGACGATAGCCTTCTTGGCGGTAATGAATTTTCCATTACCAAGCTCCAGTTCGTAACTTATCTTACTATGATAATTGGGAATGTGAAAGTTTAGTTTTTCACCAGCATCGTGAAAGCCAGTAATATCTAGCTTCTCTACATGCTCAATAACAGGCTCCTTTATCAAGCTGAATCGAGTCGCTTTAGGGCTTGCATTGGTATGAGGAGGCGTGTAAACAGTAGGGGAGTGATCCGTAGTGGAGGACTGCATTATTTTAGAAAGTGCAAGCAGTCCTATAATACAGACCAGTAAACAGGAGATGAGTTCTCCTGAGATGAAATTCTTTTTCTTTTTGCCTTTAGGCAAGGTGGTTTTGGGATGGGCCATGTAGATTAGTTTAGTGTTTCAATAAAATCGAATAAGGAATGATACATTTAATATAACATAAATACATCATACTGCAAAAGTATAAACAAACACATTAAAATACAATAAATGTGTTTGTTTTTTCGTGTCAAATAATTAGCAGTATAAGCTTAACTTTTGAATCCAAAATAAAAAAGCATTGCAATTATGAAGTTGCAATGCTTTTTTGGGTAGTCTGTTTTCTAAAACAAGTTTACATCGTTGCTCTAATTACCTCAGGTTCTGTTGGTTCTGCTTTTGGTAATAACAACCACAAAGCGCCATAATGATGTAAACTGGTCGCTTTTATCCGCCCTTCGTAGCCAATGCCCTGATAAAGATCTATATGTCCAGGGCCATTAATAGCGCCTCCAACGTCCTGAGCTAGAAGGAGTTTAAACTCATGTTTGGTGCAAATTCCCTTTCTGTTGTAGCTAGGAACGGCTGCCAGTAGGCAAGAACCCAATGGAATATAATCGGGATCAACAGCAATAGAATGCTCAGGAGTAAGCGGTACTAAACCAGCCCCTTTTATTTTATCTTGTGTAGATACAGGATTGAAAAATACATAGCTTGGGTTTGAAAAAAGGATAGAATCTTTCATCTCCGGATTTTCCTGAATAAAGGTTCTAATATCTTTAATAGAGACATCACCTTCTCCTGCAATCCCTTCTTGGATCATAAACTTACCCTCGCCCCGGCTTCCATAAAAGCACTACTAAGACTTTGAGTTCCTTCCGATTTGTATATCGGTCCATCAGCAGTAGCGCAGGCAGAAAGAACAACTAATGGCGTCTCTAGTCGTAGCGCTGAAATCTCAAAACTGTAAATAACTTGTGCTAGTTTTTTATCTGTGGGATTACGGAAGAACAAACGATTATTGGAAGGGTCATTTTTATCCGAAGCAGCATGTAAAGCTAAATGAACAATGTCATAATTCTTTTGAATTTCTTGAAAAAAGGTAAGTCGTTTACAATCTGATCCATAGTAATATTGCCCGTTTTGTTGGCCAAAGATTTTGGAGATATTATTGACCTCTGTAGCGGCACCGCGTAACTCAGACAAGCTACTGTCGCGAAAAAAAGAAGACCGTTTTTGTCGTTTTGATAAATCAGAATAAGAGAAAGCAAGGAGTTGTGGCGATTTTCCGATACGACGTTTTTCTTCTTGGTTGTAACAATAAGTTTTTAATGAAGAGGTATAACTTATGATCTTTTCTTTTTCCCAGTAGTCGACTGAGGCGAAATTTAATTGTTTGTCGTTAAGGTCTTTCGTTCTAATTAATGCGCCAAAAGGAATTGCCTTGTAAGAAGCATCCGGTATTATTAAAACTTCCTTTGTATTTATTTTAGTAGGAGCAATTAGCCATTGGTATAGTTGGTGACTGTTGTTTAGGAATTGATTAAAATGGCGTTCACCTTTTTTTATTTTATTATTATCTAACTGTGAAATGAAACGTTGATAAATAAGATCAAAAGAATCTGCTTTCTCCCATTGTGAAAAATGAAGTTCTTCATTGTTAATGGAGATTAAATGGATTTTTTGCGACCCAATATGGTATTGTAAAATACTTTGCTGCTCTTGGGCTATGCTTTTTAATCGAGCGACAGACATGACTTGATGCTGCATCTTTTTTTCGAAAAATAAAGGATGCTCTTTTTTATACAAGCCATACAGCCGGATTATTTTTTGTGACAGTTGGTGTATTTTTATATTAACTTCTTTTGAATTTTCTTTACTATTCTTCTTCTCCCATTTTAATTGTTTTATCTGGTCTCTGATTCTTTTTTCCTTTTCATAAATAGGAGATTGGTTTCTGTTTCTTGAAGAAATTTGCTTTGTTGAAGAAATGGCTTGATAAAGTAAGAAAGACTTTTGGCGTTCTATGAAGAAATTTGCAATGGCAATATGTTTGTCCTTTTTTGTTTTTTGAAAAAGTTCATAACAGCATTGAATGGCATTGGGATAGTAATTGGCAGCGACTTCGAATAAGAATTGGAGAGAGGAACTATTGTCAGCAAGTAACACATTGTTAAACAACAAAGAATCGGAAATGAGGTACAATTCAACGGTCTTTTGTAATGCGGAAAGGTTATTCTTTTTATTGCCGTACTCTAAGAAGTAGGTATCGGCTAGAATCCCATAGTCAATAAAAGAATGAATGCTCTTTCCTTTTATTTCATTACTCTGGATGTCGTCCCACTTTAATTCATCCTTATGATATAGTTTAGTTCCTAGGGCCATACTTTTTTTGATAAAGTAGATCGAAGAATCTGGCATGTTCATTTGACGATACAGCCTACTTAGGAGAAAATAACTTTCATCATAGTATTTTGGAGTATTATACTGCCATCTTTTTTGATCTAAAAGATGTATTGTTTTTTGAAAATTTATAATTGCTTGTTCTTGATTTCCGTTATTGAAATGCCATCGAGCTTGTAGTCTGAGAGGTTGAATGTATTTGAAATTTGAAAACCTATTTGTTGTTCGTTTAAGCCATTTGTCAAAAGAAACTGAGTCGTTTTGGCCAATGAAAAATAGAATAAGTTCCTTGTAGAAAAACTGCAAATGATCTCCAAACTGCCGCTCATGCGTTTCCCCAATATTCACAGCTTCCTGTAAATAAGTAAAAGCCTCTTCCGTTTTCCCCTGACTATTCAAAAGTACCCCCTTCGCCACCATACACTTCGCCAAAAAAAGAGAATCCCGAATCTCCGAATTATCAATGACCGCCGCCATTCCCATCTCCGCACTAACCACCCCTCCCTCCAACTGCCGCCGCATAAAAGCCACAAAAGAATCCCAATAAAAATATCGATGCGCATACAATACCAAACTACTATCTCGATTTACAATCTCCGCCGCGTCATCCAAATAATGAAAAGTAGCCTCTAAAATATTCGGCTTCGGAGAGTAATAGTAAATCGCCTCACTCAGCAATACCAAAACCTCCGTCATCCGAAAATGTCCATTGGGATATTGTTGCTGATAAATAAATAAGGCCTCTTCTAACAATGGTGCTACTTTCTGTCCTTCCCCAATGTGCATATAATGAAAAGCCAGATTGTAATAATAATTGGCCTTCGGAATACCTTCTAATTCAATCCCTTTTATTCTACTAGAAAAAAGATCCAATTCCTTTGCTACTCGATCCATTTTTCCTCCAGCCTGTATCATGGCATAGATGTATTGGTTGTAAGCATAAGTAACTTCCGTAGAAGGCCAGTCATCTTTTTGTAACAATGATTTTTCATAAAAGCCTATAGCTGAACTGTATTTTCTTTCCCATCGCAGTTGGTCTGCTTTTGCTAAAAGAGGAGAAGCGTAGGAGACAGGGTGGCGATCAATAACTTGTTCCGGAATGCTACTAAGGGACTCGGAAGTAGTCGCATTGTTACAAGAGGAAAAGCAGGTGATTAATAATGCTGGAATAAAAAAATTCAAGAAAAAATTCATAGAAAGACTAAAGATGGGTGGTAACTATTAACAATGAAAAACAATACACTACAACGTCTGAGCTTTTTTTCGCTTCTCAAAAAACAATTTCTTCGTTCCCAGGTCCATTGCACACAACCAGCCATATTCTTCCTCTACAAAAGTACAACCCGCATCAATGTCCATAACTGGAAAAGTTTCCAAATTTAAAATCATTTCCTCAATCCGAGTCTTAGGAATCGGCGTATGACCATGCACAATGATCCGGCCTTTAAGCCAATCTTTATTCACTGTCGAATACCAATTTCTTATCCAAAGCATCGCCTCTTCATTGTGCAAAGGATTGGAAGAGCCAAACTGAAAACCCGCATGCACCAATAAATAGTTTTCTATTTCTAGGAAATGAGGTAAGTCCTTCATCCAGTCAACATATTTTTGGGGAATATCCAACAGTGAGTCTACCCGGAAACTGTCCACAGCTTCTTTGCCACCATGCCGCAACCACCGCTTCCGTTCCTGCCACTTCTGAATGGCGTTTATCATCATTTGCTCATGGTTACCCTTTAGACAAAACACCTGATGACCACTTTCTTGCAAAGCCCAAATGTGGTCAATGACTCCTTTGCTGTCAGGCCCGCGATCAATGTAGTCCCCCAGAAGATACAACTCATCTGATTGTTTAAAGTCGATTCTTTTCAACAGGTTCTTAAAAGTTTCGGCACAGCCGTGTATGTCAGAAATAGCAAATTGGCGCATAGTAAAATGAATAATTCTCAAATGAATAAACACTGTAGGGTAAGTAATCAGGTATTTATGCTACGGTGCTTAAGGTCTTGTAAAACCTCTGAAATCTCGTTCCGACCTTATGGACAGGGAACTATATTCAGGTCGAAGTTCCCAAATTATAAAATCTTTTTATAATATACTTGTTTTTTATTTTTTTTGGGAAAATATTATCTTTTTTCAACTTCTCGGAACTTTTGATAGCCTTACCACAGTTATACCTCCCGTCCGACAAAATGTAAAATAAATAAATAACAATATAATTACGAGATTGTAGAATTATCTCATAAAGAAATGTCTCGCTATCGAGATAAAGAAGGTTTACATTCATTTCAAAACTTGAAGTTCGTGTTTCTGTATAGCACCACAGTATGCCACTTTGCGAAAATTGTATAAAGCTGGTATGTACTAAGTTTAGTCTTGAATTGAATCCACCACACAGTGTGTCGTAGGTTCGAGTCCTACTTCGACCAAATGGTTGAATAACTCAGTTGGTAGAGTAACTGTTCTTTAATTAGTGTAGGTTCGATTCCTGCCATCAGTTTTGCTGATGTAGTGTAATGGTAGCACCTTGGATTGAAAACCCAATTAATTCAGAGTTCCAACCTTGCTCTTAAAATAAGGTTGACGACTATGAAGCCAGTGCGAGTCTCCTTAGGTGAAAGCTTGCCTTTTCCTAAAGTCGAATACTTGCTCGTATTGTTTTGGATGCCGTTTGGTAAACTGTTTTTGCTTTTTTTGATAATGTAGATAGAGTGTTAGAAAAGCGGAAGGCAATTTGTGAAAAACCAAAAATAAGTTTTTAAACTTAAAAAACAATCCGCGAATATTGGATGAGACTCGAACTGGTTTTATTTTTTAGAAAGAAGAATAAATGAACGCAAATAAAACAACTATGCAATTAATCAAAATTAACGCTTATCACGTCGGCCTCATTTTCAAAATGGGAGCCTTGGGTCGTATCCTTACTAAAGGGAAGTATTGGTTGTGGTGGGGCGAATCTGTTCAAATTCATGACACCCGTGATTCATTTTACATTGATGAAAACCTAGACGTCTTATTGCAAAATAGCGAGCTAGCTTCAATGGTTGAATTGGTAGAGTTGGAAGACAATGAGATTGCACTACACTACAGAAATGGAAACTTCTACCAAAAATTGCTAGCAGGTCGCCATGTATTCTGGAAGAATGTTGTTGAAGAATATTTCGATATTTATGATACGACCGAAATGGAGGTACCTGCTCGAATCAGTCGGAAGGTCTTGCACAACCGTATGATGGCGACTAGCGTTCTCATGCATGTTATTGGTGCATTCGAAAAAGGATTGTTATTTTATGATGGAAAATTCCAGAAGATTCTAGATCCAGGAACTTATTACTTCTGGAAAAATGAATGGTCTCTTACGGTAGCTAAAGTAGATTTGCGTAAGCAGTTGATGGAAGTCACAGGCCAAGAATTGTTAACAAAAGACAAGGCAGCCATCCGTCTGAATTTCTACGCAAATTATCAAGTCACTGACCTTCAGAAGGCAATTGTGGATACTAAAGATTATGCAAAACAATTGCATCTCGAACTTCAGTTGGCGCTGCGTGCCTATGTCGGAACACAAACGCTAGACGTACTATTGGCTAATAAAGAAGCTATTACTCCATATGTTTTAGCTGCGGTCGATGGCCAGGTAGCAGAGATGGGGATTGTGCTTCATAGCGCTGGTATTCGAGATATTATCCTGCCAGGAGATGTGAAGGATATTATGAACCAGGTCCTTATGGCAGAGAAGAAGGCGCAGGCGAATGTTATCATGCGAAGAGAGGAAACGGCTTCTACTCGTAGCCTTTTGAATACCGCCAAATTGATGGAGGACAATGAAATGTTATATCGTCTCAAAGAAATGGAGTTCATGGAAAAAATTGCTGGAAATGTTCAAGCAATTAGCCTAAGTGGGGGAGGGAAAGTGATGGATGAACTGAAAGGTTTATTTGGGAAAGGGGCTTAATGATGAAACTTTGTTTTGTTAAAGTGGTAATCTGCCAGTAGTTGTAAATTATACTGGCAGATCTCTTTTTCTAAGAAATAACAACAGCCACCTTTCAATTCAAAACAATTGACTGAAAAGAATAATATCTGTACTTTTGCACCCGTTCTGAATTCAGAATTACTTTATTTTTAATTACTTAAAATTTAAAATTTAAAATTATGCTTAAGCTAACAAAATTATTCTTCGCGCTTACATTAATCGCTTTTATGAGCGCTTGTTCTAGCGACGACGACGCGAGTTCATCTGAAGAGCTAGAGGGGACTTGGAAAGCTGTTTCTTTCAGTCTCAATACTAATACATCTACAGAAGTTATGGGAAGCACAGTCGAATCAGAAATAACAGCCCTTGGTTCTAACTTTGATTATAGCCTTGTCTTTACCAGCGATGCTTTTACTACTTCTGGTGGCTATGATTTAGAGACTTCTGGTACTGTGGCTGGTCAGACTATTACACCTTCGGTTAACAGCTACTCTGACGTAGATGGATCAGGAACCTATACTACCTCTGGTAATGAAATGACAGTGAATGGTTCCTTTTTTACTTTTGATTTCAATGGTGCACCTTATACTGGTAGCAATGGCCCACAAACAGTCGACTACGAAATTAATTCAGACAACCAGTTGATCTTCACTCAGGATGAAATGACAACGACAACAACAAATGACGTAACCGTTACGGCTACAGTTACTTCTTCTTCAACTTGGGAGAAGCAATAATAGGAGCTAAGCAAATTCTTATAAAGAATTAGTTTGCATCTACTAATACTCAAAGCGCTAAGAGCGCAGAACATCATCGTTTTATAGATGTAGCTCTGTGACCTTAGCGCTTTTTTATTTTTATTTAATTTTCCATTTTTCGTTTTGATAAAACTTTAACAAAATATTTAAGCCACCATTTCCAATTTTTCAAAACAAAGTCCTACATTTACGCTTCGTTGAATTTCACACACTAACGATACCCACAAATTTAGACGATTAGCCTCCCGTCTAATGCCTATTTCCAAAATAAAGAAAACTTCGGACTAGATACATTTCTAGTACTTGCAGCTATATGCCATAGCGTGTAAATGAAATGTACTTGGTTTCAAAAGACAAATCACTATAGTGAGGAGCCTTACCGCTTCCTGCTATAATTAAGCCTCTTATTTCCCATATCACATATCACAGACGCTGATTGTACCTAATAAGGCTTTCGGACGGAAGTTGTGGTTGCTGTTTTGATCTCAGTCGGAATTGCGCCACAACTTATCCTGTTCGTTTAGCTTAGGATCGATAAGATATTAGCATAGACTACTGCTTTGCGCAGGGAACTCTAAATCTGCCCGTTCCGGTCAGTCCAGCTATTATTTTTGATCCTAAATTATTAAGTCAGTCACACAGATTTTGCTTTTAGATTTTATTTATTAAAACTAAACATCCCAATAGCTATGGCTATAAAAACCGGTTGGATGGTACTTGCAATACTATTGTTGCAAGGCCTCACTATTATGTCTATTGACTTAAAAGCACAAAGTACTAACAGCCTTTTTGCTACGCAGAATGTAGAACGTTTTGCTTTGGAAGTGATTGAAAGTCAGCAAATTAATCTTTGCGGATTAGAAGAAGGAAAAAGCTATGCGCTCTATTATAATAAAGACCTGACTCATTTAAAAGGCGAACTTTCCTTGAGTACTACTGATACCAATGTCTTGGAACAAGATGGATCAGAAAAAGGATTGTTGACCTTTAAGGCAAATGCTAATTGTGCCAATTTCTTATTGGAAATAAAAGAACAAGACAACCCTTTTCCCGTAATGCTCTCTCTCGAATGTATTACTTGTAGTAATAATGTTACACCCTTTGCTAGTCTGATGAATTCCATGACGCCAATTATAACGGACGGTAGTTACAGTCCTCAGCAATTGGTACAGGATGTCTTCGTCGGAGGTGACTGCTTTACCGTAGATGCGGCTTCAATTGTTTATAGCGGACAGCCTCAGTCCATCGGTTATTATTCCAACGGAGCTACTTCGGTAAATATGGAAGATGGCGTAATGCTCCTGACCGGAAATATCACAACGGCCATTGGTCCGAATAATACCAACAATGGAGGAGGCTCTACATTGTCTGGATTTTCCGACCCTGATTTATCTAGTCTTTTACCAGCCGGTACAAATCTTAGAGATGTGACCGCACTAGAATTTGATTTCACCCCAACCACTGATAATATCTCTTTCGAATTCGTTTTTGCTTCTGAAGAATACTGCGAATACGTGGGCAGTATGTTCAATGATGTATTTGGATTTTTCATCAGCGGCCCCGGAATTAATGGCACATTCACAAACAATGCAACCAACATCGCGCTGTTACCAGGAACCAATGCCAACGTGGCGATTAATAACGTAAATCACGTTGATAACAATAATTTTTACATCAACAATATGACAGCTGCCCAGATCGATGGTTTGAGTAATGATCCGGATTGCGATGGGCAAGCAGCAGTGGATGGAGTAGCCATTAATGATCTTCAGTTCGATGGACTCACGACCGTACTTACCGCTCAATCCGTTGTACAAGCTTGTGAAACTTATCACATCAAACTCGTCATCGCTGATGTAGGAGATGCTCTTTACGACTCCGCAGTTTTCTTTAAAGCCAACAGCTTCGATGCTGGTGGTAATGCCACAGTAGACATTCAATCACCTAACACCAATGTCCCTAATACGGTGTATGAAAACTGCGGGTCACAGGGCTTTTTTGTATTCAATAGGTCGGACGATGATCTGTCACAGCCACTGGTTGTCAACTATCAGGTGGCTCCACAAAGTACGGCTACTGCTGGTGTAGATTATGCCACTTTGCCAAACTCAATTACTATTCCTGCGGGGGATTCGCTCTACTACCTTCCGGTGGATGTTTTTAATGATGCCCTTTTGGAAAATGCAGAGTTTATCCGCCTCGAACTAGAGCAGTCTTGTTCCTGTGATATGCCTTTTATAGAAATGCAAATTGTAGATCAACCTGCCCTTGAAGTTTCCTTGGCCGGAGCTGTCCTCTGTGATAACAGTACAATGGTAACGCTAGCGCCACAGGTTTCCGGAGGTTTGCCGGGCTATCAATATTTATGGTCTAACAATTCAATTACACCAACTATTGATGTATTCCCAAATACAACAACGACTTATTCTCTCACCGTAACCGATGAATGTGGGAATGAAATAATAAATACTGCTGATGTCATCATTACTAGCCTACCAACGGCGAGCATTAGTGGAAACGAAGAAATTTGCCCAGGCGGATTACCTGCTAATTTGCAGGTTGATTTCACAGGCAACGGTCCATGGGACTTTAGCTATTCAGTGAACAATGCTGCACCTATTAACATCAACAACATAAACGAAAATCCGTATTTGTTGCAGACGACCGACCTGGGCAATTTTGAATTGACGGCTATTGCCGAAAATGGTTGCGAAGGAACGGTTCAGGGAATGGCTACGGTTACGGCTGTTTCTCTGAATCTAAGTTCCACCAGTTCTGAAGTGACTTGTACGGATGTTGAGGATGGAAGTATCCAAGTGTTGGTCACCAATGGGCAGGAGCCTTATTCTTATCAATGGGACAATCCCTTGGCTACGGGCCCAAGCCCTAACAATTTGCCTACAGGTGAATACAATTTACTGGTGACAGACGTAAACGGCTGTACGATTGCTTTGACAGAAACGGTAACTTTGACTGCTGATGTACCGATTGCAGAGGCTGGAGTAGCCATGGATTTGACCTGTACGACTACACAGTTTTCATTGGCTGGAACCGGTTCTGCAGGCATTTTGTATACTCAGCAATGGACAACCACGGATGGGAATATCGTTTCTGGTAACAATGAATACACGCCGCTGATTAGTCAACCTGGAACTTATTTGTTGGAAGTCACGAATATCCAAACGGCTTGTACTATTTCTGATTTCCTTACGGTAAATGTAGACACACTTTCGCCTGCCGCGATGGTAGATGTACTAGGTCCTTTGAATTTGGATTGCATGGAGACTTCTACTGTTTTAGCAGGTACAGGTTCGCAGCCCTCCGGTCAATTAAATTATGGCTGGTCTACGATGGATGGCAGTATTCCAGCGGATCAACTCGACCTGCCGAATATAGAGGTGCAGTCCCCCGGGACTTACCAGTTAGAAGTAACCAACAGTATCAACGGTTGTACAGACATGGATGAGATGACCATCACTCAGGATATTGATTTACCACAAGTAACTATAGCGCCAGTAACGCTCCTTACCTGTGATACACTACAAACATATATTGATGCAACCGCTTCTTCAAATGCGGCTAATTTTAGCTACAGTTGGACCACTGCTAATGGGAATATACTACAAGGAAATAATGGATTAACGCCTTTAGTAAATGAGCCTGGACAGTATAACCTTACCATTACAAATACGAATAACAACTGTACTCAAAGCGGAAGCATCACGGTTGATCAGGATGTAGCTCCTCCAATAACAGATGCTGGAAGCACTCCTGATTTGTTGGATTGTAATACATTGACCGTTAATTTGGATGGCTCCAATTCTTCTATAGGCTCCATTTTTACCTATGATTGGACAACAGTAAATGGGAACATCCTTTCGGGAAATAATACGCTAAGTCCGCTAGTTGATACGGGCGGTGTGTATACACTAACTATTGGAAATCAGGAGAATGGTTGTCTAGCCATAGATCAAGTAACGGTAGAAGAAAACCCAGAGCGTCCTACTGGTTTGGATTTGGAAGTAACTCCGCCGCTTTGTCATGGAGACAATGGAGCAGTGGCGGCCACTCAGGTATTGGGAGGTATCGGCCCTTATTTGTATTCCATAGATGAAGGCCAAAGTTTTTACGGAGATACCTTGTTTTATAACCTTCCTCCGGGCAATGTTTCCCTCATGGTACAAGACATTAATGGTTGTCAGTTCGCAGCAGAAACACTGATCCCGAATGTGCAACCGTTACAGCTGAGCCTTGAAGCGGAGGTAACCATAAGTCTTGGGGCGACTTATCAGTTAAGGGCTTTCACGAATATTCCGGAGACTAAAATCGATACCATCATTTGGTCACCCGACGAAACCTTAGATTGCAACAATTGTCTTGATCCCATCGCAGGCCCAGTCGAAAATACCCTTTATGAAATTATATTGTTAGATACAAATGGCTGTTTGGCAGAAGCAGAGATATTTCTAAGAATAGACAAAGAAAGAAACGTATTCATCCCTAATGTTTTTTCCCCCAACGGCGACGGTAATAATGATGTCTTTATGATATTTGCAAATAACGAAGCTATAAAATCCGTCAATGAACTCCAGCTCTTCAATCGTTGGGGAGAGAAGGTCTTTCAACAAAACGACTTTATGCCAAATGATCCAGATTATGGTTGGGATGGTTTGTTTAAAGGGAAGATTATGAATCCTTCGGTCTTGGTTTTCTTTGCGGAAATTGAGTTTGTTGATGGTTATAAGAAGATGTATAAGGGGGATGTGACCCTAATGAGGTAACCCTGCAAGACTCTGAAGGAGTCGAACCTACATTTACCCCGAGCAGTAGCTCGGGGCTGCCCAGAGAGCGAGCCTCTACACTACAATCGTACGCGTCCCCCAAGTTCCACCACCCCTCGCAAAAACCGCTGCTCCAGCAAATACCCCTCATCCGTCATACCCGTCAAAGGAAGTCTAAACTTCGGACTTACCCACACCGACCAGCGCTTCGTCACCCGGTAAGAAAGACCAAGTCCAGCAGTCAAGCTCATTCCAATATTCTTTTTTAAATAAGCAGTCGATGACAAGTCAATCCGCTCCTCCCCATCGTAATCTAGAACTTCACCACGAGGTAAAAACGCCAAATTAACTAAAACCCCACCTTCCACAAACCAGTTGAGGTTCCTCTTAGTAATAGGCTGATAACCAATGCTTAAAGGAAGGTCAATGGTCCGGTATCGATTGTAAATTTTCCGAGTTTGCGTTCTGATTGACATCGATTCAGTGCCTGTGTCTTTTTCAACAGAACCGTTCATCGTATAGTAAAGCGCGTAGGTGGCCGTATCGTTGAAGAAGGTAGTTCCTGTTATTTTACTATAGTCGAAACGCTCTGTGATTTGTTCGTATTGCAAACCTGCTTTTGCGTAAAGGCCGGATCTGAATTGGTAAGCAATATCAAACCCAGCGTTGAGAGCTTGCATCGGAGTTTCGCTTTCTTCTCGCAACCTGAGATACTCACTAGCCTCCTCATTCGCAATATTGGTCTTTAGTTGTTTTTTAGCAAAACCGGAACCGAAATGGAGACCGATACTTATTGGTGATGGCTTTTTCGCTGGTTTGGTCGGAGAATCAAATAACTTAGGAAGCTTTTCGTCTGCTATTAAAGCTGGGAATATGTCGTTTTCTAGCTGAGCCAATAAGGACTGTAAAGCGAAATATGTAGTAAGATTGTTGTCGCTTTCTTTTTTAAAAGGGTTAGGGCTTGTTAAAGAATTGGCTCTACTAGAAATTGACTCCAAGGTTTTGTCTGCTAGGGTTGTTTCGCTTTGGTTTTTGTTGTTCGAATCAATATTGTTATTGATGCTGGGACGGCCTGTGTTTTTATCTAGATTTAGTACGTTGTTGTTGTTGTTGTTGTTGTTGTTGTTGTTGTCTAGTGGCTTAACGATAATTTGTTCGCTAGGCGTTTCGTTTTTGATTAAAAGGGAAGCAAGGTCATTAGTCGTTGATTTATTGCCTTGTTTGTCATTGGTATTTGTCACTTTTTTCGCTTGGGAAGTTTTCTCCCTAGATTGTATCTTGCTTGTGCCAGTACTTGATTTTATCTCAATGTCTTTATTCGCTTCTGCTAAAATAGCTTCTGCTGCTTCTTTGTTTTCTTCAGCTGAAATGACTTCTTTTTCTTTACTTGCAGTTGATGTGTTTACATTGTTATATGTCGCGTTGCTCTTGTTTTTTTGGTCCTTGTTACTGTTGTTAAGGGTTTCTGTTTTGTTTGAAATTATATTGTTGGAGACTTCATTGTTAAATAAGAGGGCGTAGCTTGTAAGGCCAATAATAAGGACTAGTCCAGCCATAAACCACCACAAGAACAACCGCCGTTTAGGCTGCTTCTCGGCTGCTTGTTTCGCCAGTATTCCCTCCCAAAGTGCGTCCGTGTCTGTCGCAGTTTGGTGGTCGAATACCTTACCTTTAATAAACTTATCTAACCGATCCGGGCCCATGATTCCTGTTGTTTTTGATTACTTAATTTAGTACGTAAAATTTGCTTAGCTTTAAATAAATTGCTCCGTGAAGTAGCCTCTTGGTAGCCCATCATTTCTGCGATTTCTCGATGACTATATCCTTCTACTGCATATAGATTAAAGACCTGTTTGTATCCTTCCGGTAAATCGGAAATTAAAGCGGTAATAGCCTCTGCTTCAAGGTGTTGGTAGACGCTGGGGTGTAGTTGGATGTCTTCAAATTCATCTGTAGATTGTTCATGAGTATACGCCCTTTTTTGCATCTTTTTTAATGCCGTATTGATTACAATTTTTCGCATCCATCCCATTAGGTTTCCTTTCTCGGGATTGTATTGTTTGATATTGCCAAAAATCTTTATGAACGAATCTTGCAGGACATCCTCCGCACCAATGTTAGCAGGGCAGTAGCGGCGACTCACCGTGAGTAACATCGGCGAAAAGTTCGTTACCAACAAGCGTTGATACCGAGGGTCGTTTTTGAGACAGCCTTTTATGATGTCGTTTTCACTCATGCTAAAATGGCTACGTATATTTTGGGTGTAATTGCTTGTTTAAAATTAATACAAAATATGAACGATCCTACTTTTTTCAGAGATAAGTCTTCTTCTTGCCTGTCTCTCCGGAGTCGACCCCTCTTTAGGGCTGGGGACAAAAAGAAGCAAAAAAAACACCTAAAATCCAACACAAAATAAAACCACTCCACATCGAAAAAAGAAAACCCTTTTCTTTATGGAGTGACTCGTCATGATTTACGCCTTAATCTTTTACTACTCTAAAACTACCACTAACTTCCAGCGTTTCTTGCGTAATCTGATTAAACATAGTTCCTTCATAAGTCGCTTGAATTACATCTCCAGGATTAACCCAGTTCAAAGACTGAAAGGTTACGGTCATGTCATTACACTCCGAAAAAAGACAACCGGCAACGTCAGTAGTGAAATCTCCAATGATTCCGTCAACAGATGTGGGTGTATAACTGTTAATTCCAGTAGTAGTCTCAAGTACTACAACTGAAACGTATCCATTCATAGAATTAGCCAAGTCTTTACCATCAACGGTTACATCATTTGCATTAGGAACCAGTGCGCTAGGATTAACTTCAACCATAATGTCAAAATAAGTAAAAGTTTGACTTCCGATATTAGAAACAAAATATTCTGTTATGTCATCACAAGCACTAATAACTCCTGCGTCTAAAATATTCGTGCCGCTTACATCGTGAGCTTGTGGGGCACTTTGATTAAACTCAGTTAAGTCATAACCAGTCAGCGTTACAGTGGTTTCAGCACAAATATTAACGGTACTACTGAAACTGCCATCACTATTCAACGGAATAATAGAAAAAGCATTCGCATATTCCATCTTTACGTAGCCATTAGTTACAGCGGTCATGTCGCAATTTTCAAGACTACCGCTTACAGTGACGTTAGTTGTATTAGTATTGTTAATTACAATCGGATCTAAAGTGACATCCTCCGAAAAAGGACCGATCCCCGCACTATAAATTTCATCATCACACACATCAAGAACCGTAATGTTCAAAGCCACATCATTAGGAACAAAACCACTAAATATGCCATCTTGGTCGGTATATCCAAACCCACTAGCTCCACTGCTACTGTCGGTAATCTTTACTAATACATCCTGAATACCTCCACCTTCATTAATGACAGAGCCAGTCAAGTCGATAAAGTCATTTGGTACATCGCAGTTCCAAAAAGAAAAGTGCCCCACGGTCCCAACGTACTTGTTTCCTTGCAAAGTAGCTTCTCCTTCTTCAACCCAGATTCCGTTGCCTTCATCAAAGTGCCACAAAGGAATAGTCGCTGGAGCATTTCCTAACAAGGCGCTGGGAACCGGCATTTCAATGGTTGCCGTTTGTCCATCTGCTAGATTCAAGGCTTGGCCACTATTACCTTCTAGTTCTACACCAATCATTCCGAAAGAAGTCAGTTGAACTTGCTCGTCTGTTGTATTCATACCTCGCAAATCACCAGGCATTTCCAAATATAAATCTTCACCAGTTGGATCTATCCACGTCGCATAAACATTTACTTCTCCGTTATAAGCGCCTCCGTTTTCAAGCTTTATTCCGTTTGCAGGAAGGCTTACTTTTGCATCGCCATTTGTGGAAATAGTTCCACCTAAGCTGGAAGAAAAAGATCCAGAAAGTACTTTCTCTGTTAGTTTGAATTTGGTGAAAGACATTTTATTTAAAGCCGGTCGTACAAATTTTGCATTATAAAAATAGCCATCTTTTTCAGCGGTCACTAAAGCACCACGATCCGCCAACTGAATATCTCTAACCAAAAAGACACCGTTTTCATCTGAAAGGACATTAGTCGAACCAACTGAAACGCTGGCTCCTGCAAGTGGTTGGTGATTCGCATCCATAACCACCCCGCTGATGGAGCCACTGACAAATACAGTCGCTGGTGGATTAATAACTACAGTATCATCAGTAATTTCATCTTTCTTACAAGCACTAAAGGCTAAAAGAAGTACGAGTAAAGGGAATATTAATTTTTTAAAGCTGATCATTGTTTTTCTTTTTAGAATCAATTAAGAAAAGTGATTTTCTCTGATTCTTGGTTAATAATTAGTTCGCAATTGCTTTCAACTCTATCTATCCAATCAATTTCAAAAACGTTGCGCTCTAGGTAAAAAAAAGAACAATTTCTCTTTCTACCTTAGAAATAGCTAACCCAAGCTTAAATCAATAACTCCTTGTAGGAGAATTTAGTCTGAACGATTTCAATTAAAAATCAAGGCTTATAAAGTAATAAATATGACAATATTTCCCTTCTGACCCTCAAAATACCCTCTTTGACTATATTTTGTGTTGATAATTTCAGATTATATTAAGCAAGTCTTATATTTGAGTTGAATTATACAACCATCAATATATCACATTGGGAAAGAGACTAACTAGAATTACTATTTTATTTTAATTTGAAATTAACGGTCTACAACGAAAGTTGGAAATAGTATAATATCCCCCTAAAAACGATTCTACGTTTGACAATCTTTTCCTTTTCTCAAGGTCATTGAGTTTAACAAATTCGACCTTGTATCCAATTCGATCTTATCTTAATACTATAGTTACGAGTTCTGACTACATCAGAAGGAGGTGTTGCCCGCATGGTATGTGGTGTAAACATAACTCTGGTTATTGGTTATCTCTCTAACAAAAGGAACAACAAAAAAACACTGCCTTTCGCAGCTTATCTTGGTAAAGCTAAAAAACTGTACTTCAACGCTGAAGTTTCAGCGTAAGCCTGTATTACTTTAAAAGATTAACAACCAAAACCGCAGCACCCATTATGAAAAAAGGTTACTCTTCTCAGTCGTTTCTAAGCCTGTTATTCTTATTTGTTGGAACCTGCTCCTTTGCTCAGCAAACAACGACTTATCAACTTGATCATCAGCAAATTGATGTAGACCCTTTACAAGCTGACCGATATCTTTTTGATATGGCTGCTTCAGAAAGCATTATCACCCTTCATGGCCTTCAACCTGGCGATCATTATGAATTGCTGATTAACCCTTACAGTATAGAAAATGACTGTGCTTATCAGATTGATGCTTATTCCATTCAGGATATTGTTGAACCTTTAGCTAAAGAAGAAAACGAAGAGGAGATAGGGCAATCCATAACTTTTCGAGCAAGCAGTAGCTCCGAAATGTTCCATGTTTCTAACAATGGTTGTACGCCCGGTTTGGCCGACCAAGCCGTAGTGTCCTTGCTTAATAATTCCTGCGTTGCAAATACAGAGGAAGATAGAAATCCAGCGAATATGTCCGACTTGTCGAGAATGGCAGTCCTGGCAGTAGATTATGATTTCTCGATTGCCGAACTCATAACAGACGTTTTTATTGGCGGTGGCTGTTTCGACGTTACAAATGTGCAATTGATAGGAAATGCAAATGGGGTAGGGCACTTTGCTGCAGGAGGATCATCTGTTGTCTTGGAAGAGGGAGTTATTCTCGCTAGTGGAGATATAACAAATGCACCTGGACCTAATGACGCCAATAACGAAGGTAACAACTTGCCAGGACCTAATGGTGATCCAGATTTGTCTATGTTAGCAACAAATGGTATTTTTGATGCCTCTGGTATCGAATTCGATTTTACTCCAACAGTAGAGACAATTAACTTCGAGTACGTATTCGCTTCTGAAGAATATTGCGAATTCGTAAATAGTAACTTTAATGATGTCTTCGGTTTTTTTATAAGCGGCCCTGGAATTGCTGGCCCGTTTACCAACGGTGCGGAAAACATCGCTTTAATACCAGGAACCACTGAAAACGTGGCGATTGGAAATGTAAATCACATTGATAACAATGGTTTTTACATCAACAATATGACAGCGGATCAAATCAACAATTCGGCCCGTGACCCGGATTGTGATGGACAAGCAGAGGTAGATGGCGTAGCCATTAATGAGCTCCAATACGATGGTTTCACGACAGTATTTACCGCAACAGCTAATGTTATTCCCTGCGAAACCTATCATATTCGAATGGTTGTATCGGATGTCCTTGACCAAAATTATGATTCGGCCGTTTTCTTAGGCGCAAATAGTTTTAGTGCAGGAGGAGACGCTAACGTCGAAGTAGACATCCCAGGCTATGTAGAAGGAGAGGTTCTTTACGAAGGTTGTTCGGAAGGTTTCCTTGTCTTTGAAAGAGGGGAAGATAGTGACTTGTCTTTTGATTTCGTGGTAGAATATGAATTTGATCTGGCAAGTACTGCAACAAACGGAGTGGATTATAGCACCATTCCTAATCCTATCATCATTCCTGCAGGAGAAACTTCTATTAGTATTCCTTTCACCGTTTTTGACGATTTCGTAACAGAAGGGATAGAGTCTATAATCTTAGTTTTAGATAATGCTTGCTCTTGTGATGGCGCCTCTATTGAAATTCTAATCGATGATGTAGATCCGATGCTCGCTATTGCAGAAGACCTTCTTTTTTGTGACGAAGCGGTGGTAACCATCGGGCCGGATGTCACGGGAGGGGTTCCAGATTATGCCTATATCTGGAGTACCGGAGCGGAAACGCCAACCATAGATATTAATCAAGATTTTGACGAGACCTTTTCAGTAACGGTTACTGATGATTGCGGTAATAGCGCTGAAGAAACCATTGAGATAGTGGTTGTCCCCGGAGCAACTGCCGAGATCACGGGCTCCGCTTTGCTTTGTGGAGAAAACCCAACCGGTTTCCTAGAAATTAACTTCACCGGGCTAGCTTCATGGGAATTTACCTACTCCATTGACGGAACCATCTACGGACCAATAATTACAAATGAGAACCCTTATCAATTACCAATAGATCAAATAGGAAATTACCAACTAGAATCTATTTCTTCCGCTGACGCTGCTTGTGCGGGAACAGTCGGAGGAACCGTTTCCGTGGAGGAAACGGTAATCGATATTATAGGCGAACCTTTTGACCTCACCTGTGCTAACATGGTAGATGGAATTATCTTTGTCTTTCCGACTGGTGGTGTTGACCCTTATACTTATTCCTGGAGTAATGGTGGAGACACAGAAACCATAAGTGGATTGGGAGCGGGAAGTTATACCGTTACCGTTACAGACGCTAATGGTTGTACCGAAGAACTTACGATCGATGTTATAGAGCCTCCGCTCATCCAACTTTCGGCCACGCCTACTTCTGAAGCGGATTGCTTAAACCCCAATGGTGGTGACGCAGACCTTACGGTTAATGGAGGTACGCCAGGCTATACCTACTTCTGGGATAATGGCGAAACAATGGAAGACCTTATTGGATTCCCTCCAGGGACTTACAGTGTTACGGTGACAGACGCTAATAATTGTACGGAAGAAACATTTGTTGTTATTACAGAAAATATTTTAGAACCTACGGCCAGTGCTACAGGTGGAGTGCTCAGTTGTAATGAAACTACGGTCAATATCACAGGCTCTGGCTCTGGTGCTAACGGAGGTTCGGTTTCCTATCAATGGTTGGACGGTAACGGAAACCCCATTTCTACTTCAGAAGGAGTTTTAGTGGATATGACCGGTACCTACACTTTCGTGGTAACAGATGATGCTAACGGTTGTACTGCAGAAGTGCCGGTTGAGGTTACAGAGACCGCTGATCTTCCCATTCCTGATGCAATCGTTAATGGCATAATTACATGCAACCAAGGATTGGTCTCTATTGATGGGAGCGGATCTACTGGTTCTGGAACACTTAATTATCAGTGGTTAGATAGTAACGGGAATCCAGTAGGCAATGATCCCTCTATAAATGTAACTGAAGCGGGTGGTTATACACTGGTTATTACAGATGGTGCCAATGGTTGCACCAACGAAATAACGGTAGCAGTACCTGGAAATATAGCATTGCCAACCCCTCAAATAGATCCACCTGATGTACTAGATTGTAACATTACTTTTACGACGATCACTGGCTCTGGATCTTCTGCAAATGGAGGTTCGACTACATTACAGTGGTTTGACGGAGCTGGAGGCTTCTTGGGAGGAGGCTCAGAAATTACCGCCAATGGCCCTGGTGTTTATGTCTTAGTAGTTACTGACGATACAAATGGTTGTACCAATGAAACTCAGGTCGTAGTTGTTGAAGATCTCATACCTCCTCCGGTAGATGCCGACGTAAGTGGGATCCTTACTTGTGACGAAACTTTTGTGACTTTGAGCACAGGTTCCGGAGACAACGGCAACGCATTCGAATGGTTTGGTCCTGCTGGAAATCCTTTAGGTTCTGCTTCTGGTCTTATCGTTACCGAAACAGGAACGTACTCGATTATAGTTACAGCCCTTGGAAATGGTTGTACCGCGGAAATGATGATACCTGTTGAAGAAAACATCGGACAGCCGGCATCTAATGCAGGAGCCGATGCAACCATCACTTGTGCCTCAGACTTTGCAACCTTGACAGGAACGGGTTCAAGTACAAATGGAAGCACTTCGTTAGAATGGTATAACGCAGGAGGTGTTTTGGTGGGTACTGGAGAAACGCTAGATGTAACAGAGGCTGGAACATATACTTTAATTGTTACAGATCCAGACAATGGTTGTACCGCTGAATCTTTCGTCACTGTAACACCGGATGCAGAAATTCCAACGGTTGTAGTGCTACCACCAACGGAGCTGACTTGTATTAACGACTTATCAATGCTCTCTGGTTCTACTGACGCAACGGGGAATATTGAGATCGGTTGGTATGATGAGGGAGGAAATTTAATTACAAGTAATAATGAAATAGAGGTGAACGAAGGCGGGGTATATACATATGTAGTCACCAACTTGGATAACGATTGTTCTGCTGAATCCTCGGTCTTGGTAGCCGACCTAATTGATATTCCAGTGGCGGTTGCAGATGCGCTTGGTGAACTTTCTTGCGAAGAAACCTTCGTTACACTAGATGGGGGCTTTTCTGACCCTTTTGGTTCTTTAATTTATGAATGGCTTGATCCAAATGGCGGCTTTGCAGGAGATGACTATATTATTGATGCGACAATTGAAGGGACTTATACTTTAAATATTACCAATTTTGAAAATGGTTGTGTCGCTAGTGTTACGGTCGATGTAACTTCTGCAATAGTATTGCCGGAAGCAGTAGCCGTACCTGATGGTGTAGCGGATTGTAATAGTAATGTTGTGTTGTTGGATGGTTCAGGGTCATCAGCAAGCGGAGATTTATCTTATGCTTGGTTTGATGGTGTCAATCCTTTGGGGAATGATGAAACTCAGCAGGTGGACGGAGCCGGAACCTATACTTTAATTATCACAGATCTAAGCAATGGTTGTACAGCTGAAACGCCAGTTGTTGTCGAAGAAAACCTGGAACTGCCAATTCCTATTATTGACGCACCTGCCTTATTGGATTGTGTCACGGAAGCAATTACTCTTGATGGTTCAGGTTCCTCAGGCTCAGGACAGATCGGCTTAGAATGGCTAGACCCCTCAGGTGCTCCAATCGGTACTGGAAACACAGTTGATGTCATAACTCCTGGTACTTATACTCTAATTGTTACGAATGGATCTAGCGGCTGTACTTCCGAAATTCAAACAACAGTAGGAACTAATGCGGAACTTCCAGAGGTTAGCGCAGCAGTAGAGGGCCAAATAACATGTGACAACCAAATGGCTAACCTGACAGGTTCAGGAACTGCCGCCAATGGAGGAACGCTGACTTATCAATGGCTTGATTCGAGTGGTGCGCCAATTGGAACAGATGTCGATATTTCCGTTGCAGAAGCTGGTACCTATACTTTCGTTGTTACAAATGGCGATAATGGTTGTACGGCTGAAATGCCTGTTACTGTCGCTGAAAATATATCTTTACCGGAATCCATCGCAGGTCCAATAGGATTGCTGACTTGTGATGTAACACAAGCTTCATTAGATGGAAGCGCTTCTACTGCTGGAAACAATATTACTTACGAATGGACGAACTCCGGTGGGGTAGTGGTCGGTACAACAACAGTAATACAAGTCGATCAAACAGGAACGTATACGCTTTTAGTAACCAATACAGAAAATGGTTGTACCGCGCTGGCGACTACGACCGTTGAACCAGACGCTGACCTGCCAGTAGCAGATGCGGGTTCTGGTGCTGTTTTAGATTGTCAAATTTTTTCTGCAGTTTTAGATGGTTCCTCTTCCTCTTCAGGAACAGGAATTAGTTATGAATGGTTAGACCCCAGTGGTACGCCAATAAGTACGGATTTTAGTATTGAAGTTGCTGATCCAGGGACTTATACTTTTGTGGTTAGCAATGATAACAATGGTTGTACGGCTATTGCTTCTGTGGAAGTTGCGGAGGATAATGTTCTTCCCATTGCTGATCCAGGTACAAGTCCAATTTTGGACTGTAACGTTTCCATGGTTACCTTAAATGGCGGCGGAAGTACAGGAGCCACTACCTATGTTTGGACAGATGCCTCAGGGGATGTTATTTCTAACAATGAAGCCGCAGATGTAGACGCTGTTGGAACTTATCAGTTGGAAGTGACGGCTGCGAATGGTTGTACTGCCTTGGCAACGGTTACCGTTGATCAGGACAATGAAGTGCCGGTAGCTGATCCGGGTTTAGCTGGGAATTTAGACTGTACAACTACTCAGGTGCTGATAGGGGGTAACAATACTTCTCAAGGTGTAGGCATTACTTACGAGTGGACAGATGTTGCTGGAAATATTGTGGCCACCACTCCTACCTTTGAAGCTACAACTCCTGGGAATTATACACTTACTGTTTTTAATGAAAATAATAATTGCGAATCCTTTGCTAGCGTAGTGGTTGATCAGGATGAAGGCTTACCTTCTGCAGATGCCGGTCAACCTGCATTGATTGATTGTAACGTGTTTGAAGTAACACTTGATGGTTCTGGAAGTTCTTCAGGAACTGACATCAGCTATCAATGGCTGGATCAAAATGGCGCACCAGTTGGAAGTGGGCCAACCGTTGATGTTGATCAGACAGGAACTTACACACTCTTGGTTTCTGATGGAAGCAATGGTTGTGTAGCAGAATCACAAGTATTGGTAACGGATGATTTGGCGCTCCCATCTGCGGATGCTGGTCAAGAACAATTACTTACTTGTGATATAGATGTCGTTTCCTTAAATGGTTCTAACAGCACAGTTCCGTCAGGACAAGTTACTTACGAATGGGTCAACCCAGGAGGCGTAACCGTAGGAACGGAGGCCATGATAAATGTGACGGAAGCTGGAACCTACCAGTTACTCATAACAGGCGAAAATGGCTGTTCGGATATGGCAGAAGTTACAGTGGCATTGGATGCAAATATACCGGTAGCGGATGCAGGCCCTGGCGGAGACATTAATTGCCAAGTAGACGTAGTTGTTTTAGGAGGAGCGCAAACCACTATTGGAAATACCATTTCTTACGAATGGATTAATGTCTTAGGAACAGTTGTAGCAACTACATCAACTTTTGAAACGACAGATCCAGGTATTTATACCTTAACTGTTTTTGATACAGCCAATGATTGTAATTCCACCTCTAGCGCCGAAGTCGCTGAATTGGTGGATATCCCAGTCGTAGATCCAGGGCCAGGGGGAACCTTGACTTGTGATCTTTCAGAAATTATATTAGGTGGAAACGGAACGACCTCTGGGCCTAACATCACATACACGTGGACGGACCTAAACGGTGTTCCTTTAGGTAGCGACGATGAACTGCTGGTAACTACAGCAGGAACTTATACTTTAACGGTTAACAATGGAAACAATGGCTGTGATAATTTTGCCACTGTAACTGTAGATGAAAATGAATTGTTGCCAGAAGCCGATGCAGGCCCAGACGGATTGCTAACTTGTTCTGCGACAGCCTATACTTTAGATGGAACTGCTTCCTCAACAGGAGCCAATATTTCTTATAGTTGGTACAATACTGCCGGTTTATTGATTAGTGAGGAACCAACTTATGAAGTAACCGTATCTGGTGATTATACTTTAGTAATAAATGATGCGACTAATGGTTGTAGTTCTTCGGCAATGGTAACGGTAGCGCCCGATGAAAATGCCCCGGTGGCGATAGCTGCTCCAATAGCAGATTTGAATTGTGAGATCACAGAAGTTATTTTAGATGGATCATCCTCCCTAACGAATAGCGGTAATTTAGATTTTGAATGGGTGGATGCCTCAGGTAATACCGTATCCAGTGAAGATATTGTTACGGTTACGGAACCAGGTACTTATACCCTTATTGTAACCGACTTGCAAAATTTCTGTGACCACAGTGTTACGGTAGACGTTGAGGAAGTATTGAGCTTTCCGATCTCTGACGCAGGAGATGCCGCAACAATTACCTGTGATGTTTCTATAGTAGCACTTACGGGCTCTGGAAGCAATGGTAATAACTTGACTTATGAATGGCTGAATCCAAATGGCGTAAGCATTGGCAATAGCCAAACGGTTGAAGCGAGTTCAGTGGGTACCTATACATTTGTGGTTACAGATACGGACACGGGTTGTTCGGCTACAGCTACAACGGAGGTTGCTCCAGATGCAAACTTGCCATTTGCTAGTGCTGGTCCAGGAGCTACACTTGATTGTAATATCCAGCAAGTTTCCTTAGCGGGTACTGGGAATTCCAATAGTGGGGATATGTCTTTTGAATGGTTCGACCCTACCGGTCTGCCTATTTCTAATTTAGAAAATATAGACGTAAACGCCGCTGGGATTTATACACTGATTGTAACCGATAACGTAAATAGCTGTACCGCAGAATCTTTAGTAGAAGTAATGTTGGATGAGGTACTTCCTCTGGTAGATCAAGGTCCAGATCAGTTCTTAGATTGTAACATAGATCAAGTCCTGTTAACGACAAACAATAGCACTGCGGTAAGTTATGAATGGACGGATCAAAACGGAATTGTCATCGGTAATGAACAATCAGTAAATGTAAGTAACTCTGGTCAATATCAAATAGAAGTAATAGGGGCGAATGGTTGTACCAATAATGCTATTGTAACGGTTACTCAAGATCTCGCAGTGCCAACTGCTGATCCAGGACCGAATGGTGAATTGGATTGTAATATTGATATAGTGAGTCTCGGTGGAATACAAACCAGTATAGGACCAGATATTACTTATGAGTGGTTGGATGCCAATAACATAGTAATCGCAACTACACCAACTATCGAGGTGGACAACGCAGGTGTTTACACTTTAGTAGTTTACAATAGTGCTAATGATTGTGAATCTTCAGCTTCCGTTCAAGTACTTGAAGACATAGCGGAGCCGATTGTTGATCCAGGAATAGGAGGGATGTTGACCTGTTCGCTAACAGAAATTTTACTTGGTGGCGGCAATACCACAACGGGTTCTGATATTAATTACATATGGGAGGATGTCGATGGAAATGTAGTCGGCACCGAATTAGAACTTTCCGTAATCGCCCCTGGAACTTATACCCTTACTGTAAATAACAATGTAAACAACTGTTCCGATTTTGCCAGCGTTACTGTTGAGCAAAATGTTGGCGATCCTCTAGCCGATGCAGGGCCTTCCGATACGCTAACTTGTGAAACAACCAACATCATGCTGAATGGATCTAATTCTTCTTCAGGGAACAATATTCAATACAGTTGGTACGATGATCAAGGCGTAGAAATTAGTAACAATGTAAATATAATGGTGACCTCCTCTGGGATTTACACCTTAGACGTTCTAGACCTTGATAACGGTTGTATATCTACAGCGGAGGTGCTAGTGGTGCCGGATGAAAATCTACCATCCGCTTTAGTAGCCACTCCTGATGAGTTGACTTGTACGGTTGAAGAAGTATTGTTGTCAGGTCTAGGTTCTTCCAGTGTCAGTGGCGACTTGATCTACGAATGGGAGGATGCTGCTAATGGGACTATTTCTAATACAGAAGAAATTACCGTTGACGTACCTGGTATTTATACCTTAAATATTACAGATCCTAACAATGGATGTACAGATGCCATAAATGTAGAAGTACCTCAGAATATCAACGACCCAAGTGCAGATGCAGGGGAAGCCGAGATGCTGACCTGTAACGTTTCCTCTGTCCTGTTAAGCGGTACGGGAATAGGAGATAATCTTTCCTTTGAGTGGTTTGATGAAAATGAGCTGTCTATTGGAAATGCTCCTTCTGTAGATGTCGCTTCTGCTGGTTTGTACACCTTAGTCGTAACTGATGGGACGAATGGTTGTGAAGCGATTTCTACGGTGGCTGTTGTTCCAGATGATAATTTGCCAGTCGCAGATGCGAATGTAGCTGCATTGTTAACTTGTGAAGTAGACTTAGTTCAGATAAATGGGAATGGCTCAAGTACAGGAACTAATATAACCTACGAATGGACAAACGAACAAGGTCAGCCTGTAGGTACAACGCCAGATCTAGATGTAACGACTCCTGGTTTATATACCTTGGTAGTCTACGATGTATCCAATGATTGTTCTGCACAGACCACTGTTTTGGTAGAGGAAAACGAAGAGCCGCCAAGTCCGGATATTATTGCACTGGGCTCCTCTGAAATTGATTGTATCAACGCACTTGTTATTTTAGATGCTGGTTCTTCTACACCAGCTGGTAACCTGGAATTCCAATGGAGTACCACTAATGGTAATATCCTAGGTTCAACTACGAGCCCTCAAATAGAGGCGAACGAAGAAGGCCTCTATACCTTAGTCGTCGTGAATACCTTAAACGGTTGTGTGGAAAATACAGACTTTGAAGTAACGATAGATCAGAATGCCCCGATGGCCAATATCGCAGCACCACCAGTACTAACCTGTGTAATTAGCGAATTCCAATTGAATGGAAATGGCTCTTCTTCAAATGGCAACTTTAGTTACAACTGGACTGGAAATATCAACAGCGGACAGGGTACGCTGAGCCCAGATATTAATACCCCAGGTACTTATACTTTGATAGTCACAAATGAAGACAATGGTTGTAGCTCAGAAGAAACCATCACTGTTACAGAAAACACGGTTGACCCCGATGCTGCCGCGGCTACAGGAGATGACTTGGATTGTATTACGGAAGTCGTTAACCTTAGTGGAAATGGCTCTTCAGAAGGTGGCCTTTATGATTATGAGTGGACAGGGCCTGGTGTGCTATCCGGCGCCACGGGCTTGTCTCCATCAGTCAATGCGCCAGGTTCTTATCAGCTGGTGGTTACCAATACAGAAAATGGTTGTACCGAAATAGCATTAACAGAAGTGCTGGAAAATGAAGCTGCACCAACGGCAGCCGAGCTATTGCCAGAGCCACCACTTTGTCAAGGAGAAGCAGGAGGGCTTAGCGTAGTTTCGATCACAGGAGGAACTCCGCCTTATACTTACTCCATTGATAATGGCAATACTTTCTACCCGGATTCTAGCTTTGTATTGAATTCCGGAAATTACGATGTACTGATTCAGGATGCAATTGGTTGTGAATTTCAACAATCCATTTACGTTCCTGAGCCGGCGCCTGTCGAGGTATTGGTGGATGAGCCAATTATAGAAATTCAGTTGGGTGCAGAAGCGCAGCTTATAGCGGTGACCAACATTCCAAGCTGGGCAATTGATACTATTATATGGACGCCAACTGATTCTTTAAGTTGTACCAATTGTTTAGATCCATATGCGAATCCAACCGAGTCTACAACTTATGAAGTAAGGGTGATCAATGAAAATGGATGTGAGGATAAAGCGGAAATTCGCCTTGACCTTGATAAAGACAGAAAGGTTTATATCCCGAATGCTTTTAGTCCGAATGAGGATGGAGACAATGATCTCTTTATGATTTATGCCACTGAAGTCGGTATTAAAAAAGTAAACCACTTTCAGGTTTACAGCCGTTGGGGCGAAATGGTTTTCCAAGCTGAAGACTTCCAGCCGAATGATCCTGCTTATGGTTGGGGCGGTTGGTTCAGAGGAGAATTGATGAACCCGGCTGTCTTTGTATTTTGGGCAGAGGTAGAATTTGTGGATGGCTACAAGCAGTTTTTTAAAGGGGATGTTACTTTGCTGAAGTAAGATTTTTATAAAAATTAAGCTAAGACGAAAGCTAATAATAGCTTATTTCCAATGTGCTTAAACTGAAATGAAAAAGAACCCAGGTCGTTTTTTACGATCTGGGTTCTATTGTTTTTTTAGGGTAATATTTCTACTAAACGTAATGACTTAAATACCATCTATTTTATACCTGAAAATTCGTATCTTCAATTCTGTTTTTTACAGAGAAAGGAAAATTTCAGCTGGTTTATTCGATTAGGGATGAGGAAATAAATAAGATACGCGCATGGCGTAGCAAATTTATCTTTGTATGAGGCGAATTTTTAGAAGAATAGCGAGCTATTTGAGAAAATTTCAACGAAATAGAAAGAGAAATTTGTAGTCAGGTGTGTAGATTATTTTTTGCGAACTCCCTTATTCAAAAAAAAACATTATTTGCTTTCTACCTGAAAAATGGTACAAAGCAGCTGATATACAGAAGGCAATATCTATATTCGCCTAATAACGAGAACGAACCACAATGAATAAAAACTTACAAAAAAGCATAGGGATACTCTTTCTATTCCTAAATCTCTACACGAATGTAGCCTTTGCAGGGAATACTCCTTGTTCCGCAACTCCCTTGACCGCGAATATGACCGATTTTCAAACCTTTACCAATACAGGTAATGGTAGTTCGGGTGTTCCTTTTCCAGGATGTGGCGTAGCAGTTGGTCCCGATTTTTGGTTTGAAGTAACAGCTACCGGATCAGGGACTTTTTACATCGGATCATTAGAAGGAACAATTACGAATGCAGCAATGGCTATTTACGAAGGTCCTTGTAGTGACCTGACGCAAATAGGTTGTTATGAAGACGATGTTTGCGGAAATAGTGTTATGCCGGGAGCAACAGTCTATAACCTAACACCAGGACAAACCTACTATATCCGTTTTTGGCCGGAGCCCGCTTCTTCTAACGGAACCTTTCAATTTAGAATTTCTGATGCACCCGTTTCGCCGCCTTCTTACACCTTGGTAGGTACTGCTGTCTCTGCTCCTCAAAATGGAGATAACAGTTGTATCCAATTAACAACAACTCAGAACACACAGCTCGGTTGTGCATGGGCCAACGATCTCGTAGATTTTAACAACCCTTTTACAACTACAATTACCATGTACTTTGGAACCAATGATGCAGGTGCGGATGGTATCTGTCTGGTTTATCACGACAACCCTGCGGGTCCTGGAACTTGTGGTACAGGGGGAGAACTTATCGGGATTGGAGGAGTTGACAATACCTTTATCGTAGAATTCGATACTTATCAAAATGGTAGTCAAGGCGATCCTGCGCAAGATCATGCGGCCGTAAACATAAACGGAGATATGGGAGCTCCCATATCTGGTCCAGTAACTTTAGGGAATCTTGAAGATGGGCAGGAATACTCGGTGATTTTTACTTGGGATCCAGCTACCAATGGTTACACCGTGACCTTTAACGGTAATCAAATTATGGCAGGTAATTATGATGTTATTGCCAATTGTTTCAACGGGAACAACATGGTTTACTGCGGTTTTGCTTCTTCTACTGGAGGTGCCAATAATTTGCAATACGTCTGCCCAGGAGGTTCTTATACCGCTGGTAGCATAGACACCGTTCACGCAGCTATATGTCAGGGAGACAGTTATTTTGCGGGTGGAGGTTCGCAAACAATGACTGGAGTCTATAATGATGCATTCTCTAGTTTTAATGGTTGTGATAGTCTTGTTATTACTGACCTAGTAGTAGTTCCAGTAGAAATTATTATTGCTCAACCAGAAGAGTTGGACTGTAACGATCCTGATGATTGCATTACTTTAGATGCCACCGGTTCGACAACAGGGCCAAACGTAAATTACCAATGGACAGCTTCCAATGGTGGCGTCATACAAAGTGGCGCTAACAGTCTGATGCCAGTTGTTTGTGCCGAAGGAACCTATACTTTAAATCTTGACAACACCGAAAGTAGTTTGTTATGTAACGCCAACTCTGCTTCGGTAACGGTCACTTCTAATTTTGCTGAACCGCCAGAGCCTGTTATCGTAGGGCCGAATTTAATTTGTGCAGGTGATCTCACTTTTTATGAAATATTTGCCAACATTGCGTACACGTCCATTACTTGGATAGATCCTGTTGGGGGAACCGTTATTTCAGGACAGGGTACTGAAATGGTTGGTATTGACTGGGATTTCGATGCGCTATCTGCTGATGTTTGTGTCTTGGTTGAAAATGAATGTGGTGTAATGAATTCTAGTTGTTTCTTCGTAGAGGTGCAACCTGCTCCGGAAGTTCCGACAATAGATGGCCCACTCGTGGTATGCGATGGAGAAATAGCGAACTATCAAGCCTTCACTGGCGATGTATCTATATTTTCTTTTAATTGGACCGTACCTGCTGATGCGAATATTATTGGCGGCCAAGGATCTGATTTTATCTTCGTAGACTGGACCGGTTCTCTTGGTGGTGATGTTTGCGTGACTGCTACAAATACTTGTAATGTGTCAGCTCCAATCTGTATCGAAGTTGTTCTTTCTGAAAGCACCACTTCTAACATTGACCTCACCTCTTGTGATCCGAATGAAGTAGGTATGACAACGCAAACTTTGACCAATGAATTCGGATGCGATAGCACGATTATAACAACCACTACTTTAATAGAATCGGATACGACAGATTTGTTAGAAACTAGTTGCGATCCAAATGAGGTGGGTATTACTTCTCTGCTCTTGCAAAATGAGGGTGGCTGTGATTCTTTGGTTATCACAACGACTACTTTGTTAGATGGCGATACTACCAACTTGACTGATACCAGTTGTGATCCGAATGAGGTAGGTGTTATATCTCTGCTCTTGGAAAATGAAGATGGCTGCGATTCTTTGGTACTTACCACTACTACCTTACTCGAAAGCGATACGACTAACCTTATGGCTTCCAGCTGTGATCCGAACGAAGTAGGTATTACATCCGTATTTTTTCAAAATGAAGATGGCTGTGATAGTCTTGTTATCACCAATACTATGTTTTTAGAATCAGATACGATAAATGTGGTGGAAACGAGTTGTGATCCGAACGAGGCAGGGATTGTTTCTCAGCTCTTGCAAAATGAGGATGGCTGTGACTCTTTGGTTATTACAACAACACTTTTGCTAGAATCTGATACTGTAAATATAATGGAAGCGAGTTGTGATCCGAACGAGACCGGGATTGTTTCTCAGTTGTTGGAAAATGAGGACGGCTGTGATTCCCTGGTTATTACAACAACAGTTTTGCTGGAGTCAGATACAATGAATATAATGGAAGCGAGTTGTGATCCAGATGAAGTGGGTATTGTTTCTCAGCTCTTACAAAATGAAGATGGTTGCGATTCCTTGGTAATCACAACAACTACTTTGCTGGAATCAGATACGATGAATATAATGGAAACGAGCTGTGATCCGAATGAGGTCGGTGTTGTTTCTCAGTTATTAGAAAATGAAAATGGCTGTGATTCTCTAGTTATTACAATGACAATTTTACTGGAGTCGGATACGGTAAATGTATTGGAAACGAGCTGTGATCCGAATGAGACGGGAGTTGTTTCCCAGCTCTTGGAAAATGAAGACGGTTGTGATTCGCTGGTTATTACCACTACACTTTTGCTGCAAAGCGACACAACAATGATAAGCAATAGTTCCTGTGATCCCAATAACGTAGGCATCGATGAAACGCTGTTAAGTACTTTTCAAGGCTGTGATTCTTTAGTCATTACAACTACTTTGTTTTCTGAATCGGATACGGTTAATGTTTTTGACACGAGTTGTGATCCGAATGAAGTAGGAGTGGAGTTTGGTAGTTTTGTAAATCAATTGGGCTGCGATTCTATTGTTATAGAAACGACAACTTTACTGTTAAGCGATACGACGGAGTTGATGGAATTGACTTGTAATGAAAGTGAAGCAGGAGTAGTGGAGGTCCTACTAGTGAATCAAAACGACTGCGACAGTTTGGTCATAACAACTACTGTTTTCGAAGCACTGGACACCACTCAGGTTTTTCTGACAGACTGTGATCCGGCTTCGGTAGGAGTCGTGTTTAATAATTTGTTGACCAATGAAGGCTGTGATAGTATAGTAGTGGTGACTACAGATTTGCTATTAAGTGATACGACTGAACTGATGGCGACCAGTTGTGATCCTTCGGATATCGGTGTTGTAAATAACTTGTTGCAGAATTTTAACG
>JAVCKV010510936.1:0-11483 GCA_032274145.1 Herpochondria borealis | reverse complement strand
TTTAGTGGTGTAGACACTGCTACTAAGTTTGGATTTCTGCTGGTAGGTATTTGGTGGATGGGTTTTGCTCAGATTGCCTTTTACTATTTAAAAGATCAACCTACTGAAAATAAAATGTCGTCTAAAGTCTTAGGAAGAGGTTTGACAGAATTGAATAAAGTATTTATTCAAATTAAAGCAAGACCAACTATGAAGAAATTCTTATTCTCCTTTTTCTTTTATAGTATGGGTGTACTTACGGTAATGCTTTTAGCTCCATTATTTGGCTCTCAAGTTATGGATATTACCTTTGTTGAAATGATTGTTGTTGTCTTAATTCTACAAATTTTAGCAATTTTTGGAGCCTACTTTTTCTCTTGGGTATCTAGTCAAAAAGGGAGTCGATTTGCAATTAGTACGATCTTAATAATATGGGTTGCCATCTGTATTACCTGTTATTTCTTAACCGTTAAAGTTGGTTTTTATATCTTAGCAGGTATTCTAGGTTTGGGAATGGGTGGGGTACAATCCATCTCTAGATCTACCTATTCTAGACTTATTCCTAAAGGAACCAAAGATACGGCTTCCTACTTTAGCTTCTTTGACATTACCGAAAAACTAGCCATTGTAATCGGAAGTTTTGCCTTTGGTTTTATCAATCAAGTAACTGGCTCTATGCGAAATAGTATGTTATTCATGACCGTGTTTTTTGTTATTGGTTTGGTCATTTTGCAACTTACAGATCTAGAAGCCGACATGAAAAAAATAGCCGAAGGAGAAGAATTTGATAATCCTTGGGATGATGTGTTGGAAGAGGTTATAGATGGCGAATAATTGAAACTCTTTGTCCAAAAACAGCATAAAAAAACTATCCCAAGCAAATCGCTCAGGATAGTTTTTTAATAATGCATAAATTGTAAATTAAACTTATTCCAAAATCACCTCGTCTGAATCATTCTCAGCAACAACTGTCAAGACTTTTTCCAACTTGGTTCCTTTCACCAAATTAGCAAAAACATCTACCATACTCTTGCCTCCAATAATAGATAATGGAGCCATTGTTTCTGCCATTTTCTCTGCCAAAGCTTTGTCGCCAAAGGCTTGTAAGGCAGCAATTAAGTCAGGAGAAATAGCCCCTGCTTTTTGAACGACTGCATCCACTTCAGATTGTAACTCCTGAAGGCGTTGTTCCAACAACATTTGGGCAGTTTCTAATTGCAAGGCTTGATTTTCTTTGTCTTGCGCCAATTTCAAGCGATTAATTTCCAATTGCTGTTGCTGCTCTTTTAGTTTCGCTTCTAGCGTTTCTTTTTGTGTCTGATAATCACTGTTGATTCTGGTTAATTGGACTTCCGTTTCCTTAGTTATTTCTACTTTTTCCAATTCCAAACCAACCTGATGCGTTTCCGATTTTGTTAAGGCCATTTCTTGATTCAAACCTTCCACTTCCTTCGTAAACACTAAGTCTTTTTGGCGATTGGACAGCTCAATATTTTTACGAATTTCATTGTGCTTGGTTTTAAACAACAAACCTTCAATATCTTTGTCTAGAATCTTCATTCCCAAAACCTCTACTTCGTAGATGTGCATGCCATTTTCTTGAAACAACCAGCCTTTGCGTTTGCCATCTTCGCCACGCTCGCCCAAAATCAAATCTCGAACAATAGAAATTCCATTCGCATAGAAATCAGATACCGTATATTGCTTCAAAGAATTGCGCAAAACAGAACGCAAGTGATCGGTCAAAAACTTAACATAATTTTCCACATTAAACCACTTATCCTTCTCCCCTACAAAATTTACCCGATAAGAAACCGAAATATCTATATCACAAAAATCTTTCGTTTCTGCCCGAATAACATCGGAGACCTTATTGTTCAACACCCGTAAATAAACCGTTCTCAAAGTTCTGTCATCGTTTTTAGGTGTTCCTGTAGATAATTCAACGCCTTGCAACATTTCATCATACTCCAGCAAGTAAGTTTGGGGTCCAGCAATGACCTTTCGCTCGCCTGATTTACTGGTGACCAATACCGCATAACCTGTCCACAAATCAATCGTTACAGCACCTTCATATTTATTGTTCAAGGTCAAGACTCTAGGTTTGGCCATGTCTTCTTTACGATCAAAGGTATTGCCTACAATCCCACCAATCGCCGTTTCCTCGTCTGCTGATAATTCCATATCAATCAAGGCTTGTTGCTGTTGAATTCTTGGCATTTTGCTCTTTGAAGCTTTTTTATTTTGTAGTAACTTCTCTTGCTGACGTTCTGAAATTTCTTTTAGTCGATTGTTATAAACCAAAGCCTCCTCATTGCCAGGAAACCAAAGTTGTGTTTGTTTAGACGTCAAAATTCTACGCACAATCACTGCTTCTCTTGGATCTGGTAAGAACATACAAGGTCCTTTTTGCAGTCCAATTTTACCCGTGCTTCGATTCAGAAAATAACGTCCTTCCCCATGAGGAATAGCTACCGCATGGTAAATTTCTTGCTCTCCATATTTGACCAAAGCATGCTCTGGTCCAGGATAGTAAATCATTTGATCTTTTCCTGTGATAAACAATTCATCGCCCACTTTATAGTCCTGCTCTCCTTCTTTGTAAGGAGCAATTACTTTGACATAAATGCCACTATTTTCATTGAGCTCAATCGCTTTAAATTTCCGAGAGCCTTGTTTTTCAACAAAACGTTCAGTGGGTTGTGGGAAGACAACCGCAGGTCCTTTTACATAACGTTTGTTGCCATCTTCATCTAGCAACATACAATATTCCAAACGCTCCAAAGTCACCGCTTTACGAACATAATTTCCTGACTTATCTTTCAGTACTTCTACGCCTGTTGGTGGAATGTAAAAAGACACGTTATTTCCTCGAATGACCAACAACTGTCCCATTGATAATTCTTCGGCATTAATTTCACCAGAACCATCTTCTTCCTTTTCTTCAATATTTTCTGGATTAGAATTTTGGGGTGTCATGACGGCATTATCCCAATTGCTTCGAGCTTGTTCTTCTTCATAAACTCGTACAATTAAATATTCGTTAGAACGCAAATGATGCCCTACTGTAATCTGCGCCATTTGACCTGGCCAAAGCGAAAAAAAGCAAGGTCCAGGTAGATTCACTTTGCGACCAATTTGCAAATCTGAAGAAGTATTAGACGTTCCAACTTGTGGCTGCTTGCCATTGACAGATGGGTTTTTGAGCACGATATACCAGCCCTCTGGAGCGGTCGCAAAAGTTTTGATGGATTCTTCTAGAGGACAAGAATCAAAGGTCTTTTTTTGTTTATTAAAATATACAGGTTGATCTGTATTTGCCATACTAGTCTTGTAAGGACCAACATAAGTGATTACATTTCCTTTCGTCTGATCAGAAATAAAAGCATACTCGTTGGGAGCTAATACCAAATCACGTTCACGGTCATTTGCCATATTTATAGAATTGTTTTGGGTGAATAATAGTAGATTGTCAAAAACTACCCTTTGCTTATTATTCAAACTAACTATTTCAAACAATAGTTCCAAAGTATTCTAATAAATATAAAAAAGATTCTAGCATTTTTCAACAGGGTCAAAAATATACTAGATATCAACAACTTATGCACACATTTACTCTACCCTCAATCTATAATTTGTAGAAGTAACTTCTTTAAATAGGCGAACTTCCGCATCTAAATAAGGATGCACCTCTCCAATAATTCCAACAGCACCTTTACGTTCTATCTTAAGCTTCTTAATACTCAAAGGCAATTTTTGTCCTTCTAAAATAGAAGTTGCTGTCAACCAAGCCTTATTCAATGTAATATCTACATAAGCATATTGATTACTTATTCCTATAGGCTCTTTTGCCATAATAACGCCCATTTTATTAAACGTTGCTAAGTAATAATTTTTATGATAACGACGGGCATCTGCATACTCGCTGTAGATTACTAAGTCAAACTTTGGGGTCCTTTTAATCAAGTATTCTGCTTCATAAGTATTGGGGCGCAAGCCTCCTTTTCTTTTTTGGCTTATTTCAGGCAGAAACAAATCAAAATCAGATAATAACATTCGCTTTTCAATCACCTGCCGAACCACCTGTCGATCTAAGTTAGTTGCTTGAAATTCTTCCTCACTTACAGGTAAAGGCTTGTGAATTTGCACATCCAAAAGAATGTCATTCAACGATTTTACCACTTCAAATTTTTCTAAAAATTGCTCATATTGCGCTGCTCGATATTTTGCACTAACGCTTCCTGCTTCGCCTTCTGAAATTGATACAAAAGAAGACAAGAAAAGTAATATTATTACAGCAAAACTAATTTTTAATACTTGCATAATTGATGTTTTTTTTTTGATTAGAACAAGGGCACTTTTATTTTTTTTCATTTGTGCAACTGATTTTACAAGTATAGTTTTGCCATATTTTTTTTTAATTAACAAGGTTCTTACTTTATAAAGAACCTCCAAAAGTTGGTTCCTATTGTGTCAATCTTTCTTTTTTATTCTAGAACAGCAAGTCATGTGTTGCTTTAATAGTTGTCGTTTCTATTTTAGAAAGCCCCTAGCACTTCTCCGACTTATACCCCGAACAAAAAAGAGATCGTTCCTTCTGGAACGATCTCTTGTCTATTAAATCATGTTTTTTATTTTCTAAGAAACAGATAAGAAATCCTCTCTCTTCCATTAAAATGCTAGTAGGCTTTATTTTAGCTTTACATACTTGCGTTTAATTTTTCTTTTTTAAAATAATTTTCAAAATTTTGGTGTTGAGGATAAGAATAATTCCGCTCTCTTGGCCCCTCATAAGTTTTTGGAGCATTTTCAAGCCATTTTTGATACCACTTTTTATCTGCGATAGGAAAACCATTGACTGGCTTTAACAAGGATTTTTTAACCTTGATATCACAAACAAAGTAAGTAGTAAAAGCTTGACTTTTTCTTTTGTAACCAAAAATCCCCCGAGAGATTAAAAGTAAGCTATCGTTCCTTTTTACTTTGTCAAAATCATCTACTAAAAATAAACTAATATGCTTTACTCTGTTGGATTTTGAAAGCGTGTCGTAAACTGTTTCTTGAATTGTTTTTACAGGCTGAAACGTTTGCTTTCGAGTGATTAGAATTGGAGGTGCATAACCTCCTCCCATGACATCAGCATCAGGTTTAAAATTTTTTATATCTACAATTTCAGACCTTGTATTACTTTCTGGCAAGTCTAGGATACTTATCGCAATGAATTGATACATCTTATTATCCAACCATAAATGTGCTTCAATTTTAGCTTCTTCAACTAGGACTTCGTTACTCCTAAAAAAGGGCATATAATTTTGAGCTTGTGCCAAGTTCGAAACTATAATTAGCAATAAAAAAGTTCCTTTTAGTTTCATCTATTTTAACATTTAAAATCTCAAATTACACCTATGATTTGTTTAAAAACAAGCTGCTATTTTAAACAGAATCAGCTTTCTCTTTTGATGATTTAAGCTTGTTTTAAGAAAATTTAGGGGTTGCCTTTTTCTGTACCGATTCTATTTTTTCAGAAGCACCGCCTTCATCATGAACTAAAATTTCACCTTTAGGTGTAATAAACATTTTTTTAGTTCCTTCCTCATCATAAGTTTTAGTATCGCCTTCCAAGGTCAAGCGTTTGATGGTTAACTCCATTTTTTTAGTAATCGTTAGTTCGGTTTGTTCTTCAAAATCCGAATAGCCCAGATAACGAGTTCCTATTGGAGTTCCGTCTCCATCAAAAGTAGCCAAAGTATATGATTTAGCGCCTCCATCAAAAGAACGAGATTCACTATAGATGACCGCACTATATTTTCCAACAGAAGCCAAGGCTAACTCTGCCTTATAAGTACTTGGCCCCATACGACTCATCATGCCAAGACCAATACCAGGAATAAAAGAAGTATATTCTTTTGTCAAAAGTTTTGATAGTTCTGCCTTAGTCTGTGCTTTCTCTAACTGTTTTTTACGTTTTTCAGGCTCCATCTCGTTGGTAAAAACATAGGCCTCTAAAGTAATCGTACTAGGTAAGTCTACTTGCTCAAATTTGTTTAAGAAATCTTTGTACAAGCGTTCACGTCCATCTTCATTTGCCGAGTAATACGCAAAAGAGCACAAACTGCCCACCAAACCTAAAATGAAACCTATTTTGAGTAATTGCATGATCTGATAATTTTTATTGGTTCTAGAAAACAAGGGTATTGAATAACTATACAACTTATAATTCAAAGGTTGTGCCAAGACAACTCTAATAAGTTGTTAACAAGTTAGATGCACGAATTTACGCTTTTGGTGTATCTGTTTTTATATAGGATAAATATCCTAAACTCATTTATCTCATTCCAAGTGAGAGCTGGTCTGAATTTCCCATCTCCACCAAGCGACCAAAATCTGTAATTTGATAAGAATAAGTAGATTTAACAATCGTTTTTTTAAGGTATTCATTATACAGAAAATTCTTATTTCTCCATGATTTCTTCGCTCCTTTTTTCCATTTAATAGCATAATTTGTGACTACTAAATTATTGTTTGGATGCAAAATAAATCCTTTGCAGGTTTTCAGCGAGCCACGTTTAGCAATTTCGAGTTCAGAGATTTTATTGCCTTTTAAGTCATAAGTAACTAGACAATATTTTTTGGGCAAAATATATTCTGACCACTGCTCCTCTACACTATAAATTACTACGAAATAATGCTTCGTTCCAGCCAAACACATTTCATATCGACAGTTGCTACGCCCTCCTCTCCCAAATGAATTAGTTTCTGCACCTTTTGCAAAAACATCAAAATAAGTATAGATAGCTGGATGTTCTTTGTAATATTTATAAGTCCTATCTATGTTTTCAAACAAATTAACAGGATTTAAATCGTAAGCTTCTATCAATTCTTTCTTAGGAGCAAAAGCAATAAATGCCTCGAACATTGCCGCCTGATTATCCTTAAATAATTTCTTGTAATTCTTAAAAAAGCGGTTCCATTCTCTATATTCTTCAAAAGCCTCCTCATATAATAAGGCCTTATAATCCCTAAAACCTTCGAATTTTGCTCTTTCTAAATACTTTTTTACATCATTATAATAGTAAGTATGCTTATCATTACCCTGCAAGGCATATGCTCTAGCTATACTAAAATATATTTCACCTGAATTACTAGTCCTAATTAGTTCTATTGTTTTTTGGTAAACCTCAATAGCCTCTTCATAACGTTCTTGTTTTACCAAGCTATCTCCATAATTACACCCAACCACCATATCCCTTCTAGTACGCTGATATTTGGGTAGATTAATTACGGCTTGCCACTTTTCTTCTATTGTCTTTTCAACAATAAAAATCTCTACCTCTGGTTCTGGTGGCGGAGGTGGTGGTTCTGGAAATGGTCCATATTCTAGTACTGCTTCTGCTGGCACTTGCTCCTCCTGCAAGACTTTACGAATAGAAACTTTAATAGGCGCTAAAAGTCCCCGCTCTATCTGGGGGGCTTCTTGAATATCCTCCACCAAAACGATTGGATGTTGAATAATTTCATCCTTAATTATTTTATCATTAAAACAGCCTATTGATAGTAATAAAATGGGCAAGCAGCAAAAAATAAGTATCTGTTTCATGGGCATCTGTTTTGTTTTCATGAGAAAAAAAGTAGGATGACCATTTAATTTTTAAGAACAATCGTAAATGATAAAAGGAACGTTTCCGATCCTACTCTATAAGAATAGATGCCAGAAACATTCCTTTTGGTGTATTAGACTTTATTAAAAAACACCTATTTCATCCCTAAAGAAGCAACACCATCGGTTTCGACAATACGACCTGTAGTAGTAATTTGATAGGTCTTTGTTGTGGTCGCCTTACTTACTTTTAAATCTTTATAAGTCAGATATTGCTTTGCATTTCCCAAGTTATCTTTGGCTCCTTTTTTCCATGTTATTTTATAATCGGTCACTGCTAAACTATGATCTGGACTCAACACAAAACCTTTGCATGTTTTCAGAGAACCACGTTTTGCTAACTCTAATTCAGAGATTTTATTTCCTTTTAAATCATAAGTAACCAAGTGGTATTTTTTAGGCAATACATACTCAGACCATTGTTCCTCTACACTATAAACAACCGCAAAATAGTGCTCTTTTTTCTCTAATAACATCTCATAGCGGTAATTGTCTCCCCCTTCTCTACTAAACATATCGTCAGAAACCCCTGCAACAAAATCTTCAAAATGCCCACTGATTCTAGGTCGGTTGTTATAATAGCCATTTTCTGATCTATGGTCATAATTTGTATTTTCAAACAACTCATTAGGACTCAACACATAATCATTACTTAGTTTTTTCTTTGGTGCAAAGGTTACAAATGCCTTAAACATTGCTTTTTTGTTTTCACCAAACAAGTCTTTATACAAGTACATAAAATCATATTCAGATCTCCAATCTTTAAACGCAACATCATACAACAAGGCACGATAATTTCTAAAGCCTTCTTTACGAGCACTAATTAAATAGTCTTCCATCGAGCCATAAGAATTCTCTTGTAATGCGTAGGTTCTAGCTATTTTATAATGCAAGGTTTTCAAATCTTTATACCCATTCTTCTCCGCTTCTTGGTACATTTCTAGAGCTTCCTCATATTTCTCCATATCGACCAAGGCTTCCCCATAAGTATAATAAGTTAGGGCATTGTCTTCATCCACACCTCCTTGTTCTTCTAGTTGAACAATTTCTTGAGTCAATTCTTGAACACTTTTTTGAGGCTTTTCATTCACTCTCTTTTCAGGACCAATATTGGGCTTAATTTCTTCTCGAACAGTTTTGGCAGAATGGCTGGTTAATTCCACCGATTCTTTTGTGTTCTCTAATGGTGATTCGTTCACTCTAGTATGTTGAATTATATCCGAAGTTTGGTTCTTATTATTATCAAAACAACTTGCCAAAGTGAATAGCATTAAAACGGCGATACTAAATGATATATTTTTCATAATTAGACTATTTTTATGGTTAATTTCTAGGTGTTGAATTGTCTTATATTCCATTAAACCCACCCTAAAGCAAAAAAGATACAGTCCGATCCCCTTAATTATATGGCGAGTGAGTATTCGGCAACAAAAATGAGCAAGAGGCAGCTCTCCCTGAGTTTTGCCTAGATAAAATCCAAAAATCCTATACACAGACTAGGTAGTATCCATAGATTTTTATACCTTTCAAAAAGAAATATATTTATTAGTAGTTCTCAGATTTAAAAATCCAATGTTCCCCTTATGACTTGGCAACAAATTCCCTTTATTCGATTCTTAGTTCCTTTCTTATTAGGGATTGGTTTATATAGCTGCTGCGGGACATTCGCACTATCTTGGTGGGTATTAATTGGCATTTATAGTTTAATTTTTGGGGCTTTAATCCTTCTACAACTCAAAAGCGACCCAAGTATTTCAACCGTCCGTACCTGGGGAATGGTGCTTTCTATCCTACTAGCCCATTCTGGTTACCTTGTTTCTTATGTCCATGATGCTCGAAACGCTGCTACTCATGTCCAGCACCTATCTAATCAAGAAGCTGCTACTTATATTGCAAGTATTGATAGTCCCATTAAAATTAATGCAAAAAGCATCAAAGCAAGCTTAAAACTCTCTACACAAGGAGGGAATATCATCAACTCAAAGCCTTGCACAGGAAATATTGTTGCCTATTTTAAATTAGATACCAACAGTGCAAAACTTCAGTATGGAGATCTAATTGTTCTTCAAAGCACGATCAAAGAATTAAGGCCGCCTCTCAATCCCAAAGCCTTTGACATTCGTTCTTATTATGCCACTCAAGGCATTTATCACCAAACCTATTTGCCAGCAGATCAATGGAAACTATTGGGGCATGGACAAGGAAATGGACTCTATCATTTCCTTTACAACACTAGAACAGATTTACTCAAAATATTGGCAGAGCATCTTACTTCACCAAACGAATATGCTGTTGCGGCAGCACTTCTACTAGGCGCAAAAGATCAGCTCAACAAGGAGTTGCGCAATGCTTATGCGGAAACAGGTGCCATGCACGTTTTAGCTGTTTCAGGTTTACACATTGGTATTTTAGTTGGTTTATTGGCCTTTTTATTCAGTTTTGTTCGTCGTACCGATCAGAAATGGCTGCGCATCAAAACCTTATTATTACTAGGCTTACTGTGGAGTTTTGCGCTATTAACAGGAGCTTCTGCCTCTGTCCTAAGAGCTTGTACGATGTTTTCGTTTGTCTTGGTTGGACAATTACTCAATCGGAAGATTAACATTTATAATTCTTTAGCGGCTTCTGCTTTCTTGCTCTTGTGTATTGATCCTTTAATGCTATTTCAAGTAGGCTTTCAATTGTCTTATTTTGCCTTGATTGGAATCATCTATTTACATCCTAAAATTTACAAACGCTGGTATATAGAAAACAAATTAGGCGATTGGATTTGGAATGGGGTTGCTTTATCCATTGCCGCACAAATTGCTACTTTACCTATTAGTTTATATTATTTCCACCAATTTCCTGTTTTCTTTTGGTTGTCAGGAATTGTAGTTGCTGCCAGTGCTAGTATTATTCTAAGCTTAGGCATTGCGCTCTTATGCTTTCATGCGATTCCATTATTGGGAACCACTTTAGGCTATGCTTTGTACGCTTGCATCTTTTTGATGAACAGCCTTATTTTTTCAATTCAACAATTACCTGGAGCTGTTTGGGAAGGCTTTTGGCTAGAATCTTGGCAAATGTGGACTTGGTATCTTGTACTCCTTAGTTTTGTCTATGTATTGATTAGACGACAACTCAAATGGGCTTTTGTTCCACTTGCTTTAACTGTCGTTCTATTTAGCTATCAAGCCGCCTTAGATTATCAACAAGTACAACAAGAGCAGCTTTGTATTTACAACAGTCGCAAAAGCACTCTGATTAGTTATATCAATGGTTCCAACTGTGCCACATGGATGGATTCTACATTGATCGGAAATCCACAAGTACAATATGCACAACAAAATCATCTTTGGTCGCTTGGCATTACAAAGAATGATTACTACACCCTAGAAGACAGTGTTCAAAATCAGAGCTTTCATTATCAAAATAAAAAAGGACAATTTAAGCAGCAAAAGCTAAGCCTGTATGGCCAAGAAGAAGCGTTTAGTCAAAGTCACACTCCTTTGGAAGTAGATTATGTTTTGGTACATGGCAATCCCAAGTTAAAAAGCATCCAACAAATTGAAGATCTATACCTTTACCAAACACTTGTTTTTGATGCCTCTAATGCTCCTTGGAATCTAAAAAAATGGATCAAAGAATGTCAGGAATTGAACATTAACTTTATAGATGTTTCTACAGAAGGGGCTTGGGTTCTTAATTTGTAGCTTATTGCATTCAATATCTATTCTATTATTATCTAAATTATGCTGGAACCTTAGCCAGTATTAGAGTGTTGATAAGATACTTTCCTTTAGATAATAACCTACTCCTATAGCACCATGAAAAAAACGACCTCCCAAGAACTCAGAATCTCCAA
>JAVCKV010510825.1:0-11486 GCA_032274145.1 Herpochondria borealis | reverse complement strand
TGTCACGGAAACAGATGTTGACGACGACGATGAAGTCGAAGTATTGATTCACGCGGGAATGATGCACGAAGAAGAAGATGACTATTTCAAAAAGGAAACCTCTCAAGAAGAAGACTTGTTGGCGATTTTATTGAGCGGCAAGGATACTACGACTGATGCGTTTGTATCGACGACCGAAGATGCGAACCGTCACATGCAATCCGCCGTCGAGTGCAAGAGGATTGGAAACTTGGCCGCAGCACTGCATCATCACTCCACCGCTGCAACCCTGTTTTGCAACGCGGCATGTGCGGAAGAACGACTCAAGACTCCCCTCTTGTTGCTGTCGCAATCGCAAGCCAAGTCGGCACTCGCGCTCAAGGAGTTTATAAGTACAGCAGCTCCCGCAACAACGGGTGTCAATCGTGTGAATTTCAGTATTATGAACAGTGCTACTACTGCATCCGATGCAAACTCATCGACTCTAACGCAAAAGGAACGATTGCGAGCGACAGTTCGAGGAGCTCTATTGACCAGGAAGGAGGCGGATATATCGGACAGTATGTTTTTGGGCAAGGCGTCGTCATCGTCGTCGTCAAGTCAAGAATCAAAGGAAGCTGCTCATCGTGAGGATGAATCATCAAACAGTGAGACCCTCCTTACGACGACTAACACTACCAACAACAACAATAAGAATCCAGTGGACGAAATGTTGGAACTGGAACGTGAATTGCGAGACATGGATTCAGCCCTCGAGTTGGGTAACTCTGTGGCATCACTCGGAACTCGTACTCAACAACATCGCATGGATGGTTCCTTCATGGTGGTACCACCCGGATCATCCTACATGTCATCCTCTGCCATGTGGAGTGGACGGCCAGCAGCAGCAGCGACTCGACCGCACACCAATAATAACAAGCTCAATCGAGTCGTTTCGGCCAACACGTTAAACAGTCAACTCAACAACAACAACAACATTGCTCCACCACCACCACCATTGCATCCCGTTCAACGATCCAACTCGAATACTGGACTGGATGCCAGCTGGTGGGGCAACGCCAGTACAACCTCTCAAGTCTTGGCGGGATCCGTCGTATCGATTGCGTCTCAACAACATCAACAGAAACATCATCAGCAGTCAGACAGCAGCAGCAGCAACAATACCAAACAGTTGATGCGACTCTTGGATTCCATAAAGACGTTGGGGGATGAGAATGCAACCTTGTTGAGAGAAGTCGAAGATGCAGAAGCAGCACGACAAGAAGCCAAGGCTGCTCGCGAACAAGTGCGTCGGTTCAAGCTCGAATACAGCAAACGATTTACAGCACTCAAGGCGGCACTGGAAAAGTTTCGCGTGTCCAACAACAACAACAACCACCAGATGGATCCCATTCGTGCCAGTGAACACGTCAATGCCGCTGCTGCCGCTGATGCTGCACGTCAAGAACAATTGATTCGGAAATTGACGGCGGATTTGAAAAAGGAAAAGGAAGAATCGAAGCGAAAGGATGCCGCTCTGCGCAAATATGAAAATTTCTACAAGGAAGTCAAGGCGCGGAGTGCCGAAAAGGCACGACAACGACGCAGTGGTGGTAGTCAAAAGTAGTCAGAAGTAGTCAGAAGTAAGTAATGGAGTAGCAATTTTAAGGAGGATAGCTGAGAGGATTTTGCTCTTGCATGGGTGTGTGTGTAGGTCGGAGGAGAGGGACGCCCATCATGGAGTGGTTGGACGGATGATGCGATGAAATTAGATGGTGTAACCATTGGCAAGTAGTATCATAGTTTCATATCGTCTAATACATATACCGATGGAAAAGCCGAGATCAAGTATAGCATGGCTGCCACAATCGCAGCTGTATTATTTGCCGTTTTCGTCTATGATTAGCGATCCTCGTGTTCTTTGGTAAAGTTCCCGACGCGTAGTAGTAGCAAGTACAGTAGTTAGTTGAGAGGGCGCCGCCCACGGTGGTGGCTGGTGGCTCCACCACCAAGAACCTGCAAACTTGCCGCTCCACGCTCTAGCGCTTCCAAAAAACTCGTAGCACCAGGTTTTGCGGCTTCTATGCGTGCTGGACGAGACAAGTGTTTGGCCGTTTTATTTTAATTTTATTGAGACTACTTTGAGTATGCATGGTATCAAGATGCAAAGCGCGTCAACCAGCTGGCTTCCGTCGATACTAATTAAGGATTCGATGCCATGGATGTGGACATTTGGCAATACAATCAATGGTTGGAACGTGCATTTAGGGAGGAGCGGTAGGGATCTCGATGTAGGACCCAGCATTGTCAGGGACGAACCTGCGACACTGACCAGCGGGCCAGCCGATTGACCGCCTGAACCAAAGGGGGCACCCGAAGAAGTAGGCACTAAGCAAGTTAGCGTCGTCTTCGAGACCCGCCACCATGGTATTGCCAGGTGCTGGGTTGCCGACACGCCACATGATATCAACGAGCGGCTCCATCAATATTGTGAACTGGCCGCGGTGCTCCAACGAAATCCAACTACTGCGGGCTGGTGGCTGGTGCTGTACAATAGGTGAAATACTCCCGGTGCGTGGTCCAGCGAACCGCTCCAGTGGAATGATTCTATGGCTGGCTCACTCTTGGTTAAGCTCAACGGACAACGAAGACTGGCCGCGGTGCTCCAACGAAATCCAACCACTGCGGGTGCTGCACAATAGGTGAAATACTCCCGGTGCGTGGTCCAGCGAAAAAGTAAGAGGTTTGCAGATTGGGCAAACCCACCTGTGGGAACTGGGTAGGGCCTCAGCTGTACTACTTTAGTGTCTTCAGCACACCAACATTACAAGGGGCACTGCTAGGAAAGATTGACAAGTGGCTGGTTCCCACAAAGTTCATTACAGAGATCTTTGTTGGCTTTGTTACCAAACGAATCTTTGCCATTAGTCCAGAGGATCCGCTCAGACCGAACAACGAACCCATCACCCCACACACCGTGTCGAGTGAAGACTAGATTTGCCTGTCATGGATGATACAAGGCGCACTGCGTCGCGACAGAGATTGCCTATTATTCAGCCACGGGTTCTACTTTGTTCTAAAAGAAGTTTGAGATTCTACACCATCTTCTCTATAAACTGAGTCCTGTACCTGGTATGGTATAAGAGTTGCTGACTGCTTGGTGGCAATGCTCAAAGGCGGCATCATGACGTTGCAAGTTAGGAGTTAGGAGACACAGTGGAATAGTACGAGCCTGTCAGTCAGGATGGCAAACTAACCAACAAGAGTCAAGTTCATTTCGACTTGTTCCCCCTCTTCCTCGTCAGATGACGATTCCACTGGGGTCTTGCGTTGCACTTCAATTTCGAGCCCCAATTGACGGAGCGACATTCGACCGTCCTGAAAGCTTTGCATGTACTCTTCAAACCAATCCACTTTGCTGAAATAGCGATAGTCTTGCAAGAGTTCTTCGCCAGCGCAAATATCGCGTTTGGCAAGGGTATACTTATGAGTGGTAGTGTAGCGATACTCAATGTTTTCGCTGACACCGGATCCATGGTTGGTGTACATGCCGGGAGAGTTGAGAAATACTCGAGGGACGGAGCTGCGCCTTTTGGTTGTGGCTGTCTTACTGCCATACGATGGAAGGGTATGGCAATAGTTGATCAGCAGCGAATCTTCAAGGCTGCGAAGGTCCTGCGTCGAATGAAACACTTTGAGTTCCCCCGAACCGATCTTTTGGATCCGCAGGATGGTCCCCTTTGGTAGATCTTCCAGGGCGAATCTTCCCTTTCCAGCGCCAGGGATAAGAGACGCCTTGATCTCAGTTTGCTTCTGAAAGCCACCGTCCATGCTCTCCATGTTGTTGCTATTTTCGTTGTGTGCGCTCATTGTGCAATCTGCTCCATGGTGTCAATGGTTGGGCACTATGGAGTGGTGTTTGCGGCCGGGTCTGTATCGCATTGGATTTGTGAGAGGCCATACCTCGCGTTAGCTCGCTAGTTTTTATATTGTGTTATGATAGTTCGCGAATTTCAAATTGCGCAAGGACACAGAAGCCGATACTGTAGATACTAATATGTCTGTCCCACGGTGCCAGCCAATAATGGAGAAATGTCAAACTCATTCTCTTACACCTATGACAAAATCGCGACAGATGTCCATCCTCAATCTCCGAAGAACCTGTTTTGCAGCTACTTAATTTGGGTGTTGTCTGTGTTCGGCTGAAGGTAATTTACAGCCTAATAGGGATCGGGTATCGTCACTTGAGCGTTGTGTAGCACGGGGCAAGTACTGTGAACTGTACATACCTTCACACTGTACATAATCATCACCATCTAACCTCATCATCGTCAGGAGTTGTCCAACTCCGTGGCAGCTTCCAAGAACAGTTACTGCTTTCCTGGAGCCATGGTGGCACTTGCTTGCCTCGTTTCGGCTGCCTTTTGTACAGATGGATAGACTCGAGGACCCTTGGCATTGTTACCATACAACTGCACGTTGCCACACAGTCTCTTTTCAATGTGGGCTCGGCGCATGTGTTTGGTGGTATCTAATGCGCATCGCGCCAGCGGTCCCGCCCCTTCGAGCCAAATTATTCGATACACTTGTTGCGAAAAATGTTGCAGCGTATCCAAATGCCATGGCGGCTCCCATGGAGGTGCCCAATTGGGGGGAGCAAATGACTTCTTCATTCCCATGTCGTATTCTTCCAAGATGATGCGGTATTGCGATAACGGCCTCGCATCCCAGCGACGTCCGAATTCCAAATCAAATCTTGCAGAGAACAAGCATGCGGCTTCAACCTGACGCTCTTGCACAGCACTGTTGGTTCACACTTCGATGGGTGATGTCTGAGGAAAACGGTACTTGTATTCTCATGTGGTATTCTCGAATTCCCCCTCGCCGCACGCGGTATTCAAATGGAACCCGCTTCTCCAGGTCAAGTCCGACGGTACTCACTCATGTTCCTTGTAGTAGTGTTGAACATCAGTTGAGCAACTACTTCGAGCTCATCGCCTTCGTCTAGTGAGTACGAAGGAACAACAAGCTTGGTGATGAATGCAAAGAAAGGGGCGAGAATTTGCCATTCAGGCCAAGCAAAGATGACACACGAAGAGTATTGCACCGTGCACCCCTTGTTGCTGATAGTTCCGGTAAAGGAATGAATACACACTGACGTTGGAGCAAAACTCTGAGAAGGTGAGCAAATCTGCACATCTTGCCAACACTCATAGTCTACTCTGCGGCTCACCAACATAACGATGGCAGGCAGCAAAAGCTACAGTTGTCATTATGGCCTTCCAGCCAATGAAGCAACATGCGAGAAGGAATCGAGAATACTTGCCCATCCGACCGCGGTGGGCCACGATTTCGAGAACAGCATCAGTCAAACTCGGAAGCAGGTATCCTCCAAACACCGATCCTAAGAGGATTCGAAATGGGGCAGATCTGGTAGCTGTCGTGACGGGAAATAGCTGGTAGCCACGACTCAGCACAAGTGGCACCATCTATCATGTTTCAGAGGGCGAGACTGCTTATCAGCAAAAGAACGTGCTATCATTTGGAGAGCTCTACGAGCGACTGGTCGGAAGCGCTGTCGGCATCTGCTTGGTGGGAGCCCAGCCACCACATCATACGTAGTCGTGAAATCGGCAACTAATGAATGATCCATTTCTGGACAGACTCATTTGCGCAACGCATCGAAAACGAAGAGGGGAGAGGAAGTGTTGCCGGTCGGCCTTCGCGCGGGGGCTACATATAGTGTTGGATGATACTACAAAGTGCATTTTAAACTACTAGAACTCTGTATACACACTTCTGCTTCTCTATTCGAGAACGGAACCATTATCCGTGTGGTTCGAAAGCTATCGTTGTTGTCAATCACCGTAAATCCTGACTCCAGACTACCGGTGGCAAGCTGGCAGCGGCCATCGGCAAACTCAACCAATCGGCTCGCAATCAGACATGGCTACAATTGGGGTCGTTACCAGAGGGCAACATTAGAGACAATTTGGCCTCTTGGCGCTATTATCCATCATGAAATCACTGAGCTGATCGTTCTCCACTACTGGTTTGCCAGCGCTGCCTGGTGTACGAGACGAATGGTCGCGAAAGACGCCGGAAGCCACCCGCCACCATGGCCCAAAACTGCACTGACATCACTGTTCCTTCTCTTAAACGGTAGGTCTACTGATTGCTACGCTGGCAACTGTTCCAATTTTCCTTCAACAATCATGATGACGATTTGACGCGGTAGAGTCAGTCTTGCCAAGAGCAGAACCCCCGACCATTATGGTGAACGCAGAAGCGATGAATTGACTCGTCCGACTCTAAGTTAGTCCCCAGCATCACGAAATACGCGCCCAAAAGACAGTACAGTGCTCGTGTGACATCTCATGCGATCAGCGCAGGCGTCTCTCGATCGCGACCAACTGTCTCAGGCGACCTTCATGCGTCTTTCGCCTCTGGGGACGAAGACACCCTAGAACCCAGAACAAGACCAAAAATGGATGCAATACCCAGCATGACTAAAAAGAAATGCATGTTTTTTTGGGAAACACATCAACTTCATATCTTTCCGGTGCGGCTTCCCATCAGAAATCAAAGAACAATCCAGAAAGCTCACAAAAAGTATTCGAGAACAAAAGCCAAGTCGATATCACCACAATCCTCAGTTGAGGCAAAGGTCAGTGAAAGGGAATCACAACACATCTTGTTGTTGTCTTGAGATCTGCCTCTCGAGGGCATCCGTGCGATTCCTCTGTCATCATCTTCATTCTCCTCGACGAAATATGAGGATCATCTAAAGCGCCTTCCTTTGGAGGATCGTTATGAAGAGTTTGCTTGTTGTACAATCTGAAATACCTCTGGAAACCCTGGCAACTTTCAGAGACTATGGCACCTTGCCTTGAGGGGCGCGCTGCCACGAGTTCCTAATAATAAGTCAGTCTCCGATACAATGCCGTCAAGGGTCTGTCGTTCTCTCGTATAACGGCAATTTAACTCACCCTCTACTGTTTACTGCTTCTTCAGATACAGTAAAACTCCAACAACATGAAGTTCCTTTTCGTCCCATGGTGGCTCCTTTCGTTTGGCCGTGCTGACGCTGCTCTCCGCGGCGGCGAACACCGCCAAGACTCTACCGTCGTCACCACTCCTGGTCTCGACAGTGATACCACCCCTGGTAGTATCCCTTCCCTCCCCAGTGATGGCCAGTTCGTGGGGCATCCCCGTGAACTCCAAGGTGTGAACTGCGGTCAATTTCAATGTACCACCGGTGCCATTTGTTCGTCCTCATCTGATGGTACCGATCAATGTGCCTGTGATACGGGACAGGGATGGATGAACGATCCATCAATCAATGAGGCCTGGGGCTACCGCTCTTGTGTACATCGCGACGAGTGCCTTGACAGGGACTTCAATCTCTGTGCCAACATCCCAGGCAGCTGCGTCAACCTCCCACCTGGCCCAACGCCTGGAGAAGACCAGTACAAGTGTATCTGTCCACAATTCTACGTCCCTGACAGTGATATCGACCCCCTCCTTGGGCCCCTGAAGTGTCGTCCAGTCAACTTCTGCGAACCTGTAAGTGATTCTGCATCCCCCCCATGCCTTCCAGGGCAACAGTGTATTGGAGTCGTTGGTGCTTTTGAATGCTGCTTGTGTGTGGGAGAGAACAATGAGCTGCTCGAAAGCGGAGGAGAGTGCCGCTCTTCTGTCATCGGCGGAAACCCATCCTCAGAGCAAGGGAGCGATCTTGTTTGTGGAAGTGCCTCCAAGCCATGCGACCTACCCGGCCAGTTCTGCGAAGCTGGCGACACAAACAACTGCCTCTGTCGCGAAGGATGGATCCAACCTGCTGGTGAAGGTGCTGTCTGTCAAGAGCGCAGAGAATGTGATCTAAAATTGGACGTCGAGTGCGACCAGACTGGACGCGGCACTGCTAATGCGGTCTCTGAGTGCATTGAGACTACCATCGCCCAGCACCCACGTGGGTATAAGTGCCGTTGCCTGGTTGAAGAGGGCTTTATCGCCGCCCCAAATATCGAGGATGGTACGAACTGCATCGTTGCGCCCACCACATCTCCCTCGGCGGCTCCATCTGAATCGGTTCAGCCGTCTGGAGCTGCAACCGAGGCAGCAGCTGAAGTTCAAGGGCCGTTACCGTTCTGCGACAGGGTCGCCTGCGGTTTTGGTAGGTTTTGTTCGGCGGAAAGGCGCCGATGCGAGTGCCTTCGTGGTTTTTTTGAGGTCGCCCGAGGGCCTGTTTGTGAATTGGAACAATGTGGCGAGTTTGCCTCCATAGCAGCATTGGCAACTTCGTCAACTCTCTCATTATGTGACGACTGTTCCATGACAGTCCCTCTTGAGTTTGCCTTTCCATGGCTGGGAACTGATTTTACTGTCATTACTGTCACCTCGAATGGAGACATATTTCTGGGAGAGGATCTTTTGTCAAGCACTTTCATTGACTTCGCCACAGACCCCATCGAGCTGGGAGGAAACGTCCTAGTCGGTCCCCGCATCGCCGTTGCAGCCGAAGATCTCAACCCTTCAAACATTGGCAGCATATTGGCATCAATCGAGGCCACTTCCGCTGTCGTCTCATGGGAAGGAGTGCCGCATTTCAATGATGGCTCAGTTCACGGACTGAATTTCCAGGCCGTACTACATGACGATGGCACGATTGATGTGAGGTGGGGAAGCGGCAATCCAGTGAGCGACGAAACCATCGTTTCTGGCGTTGAAGACAATGGCGTCGTAGCAGTGCCCGCATCCGGTTTTCCGTTCCAGTCTGGTGGTCGAACCTCCCAAGGCGAGTGGCCTACCAACCAGTGTCGCAGGTTTATCCCCACTCCTTCTGGCAGAACCTATTGCGAGGATGCGGGCCGAAACCCAAACAGAAGATGCTCCTGTCATGAAGACTTCATTGACTCCACTGACTCCACTGACTTATCTGTGTCTCCATGCTGTCAATGCAGCCCGAATGCAAGTGGAGACTGTCAAATTGACAGTGAAGGGTTCCTCAGTGCTAATTGCCAATGCGATAATGGCTTTTACGGTAATGCACAGACATTATGTTTCCCCTTCGACCGCCCTACCGATAATTGCGGAGCATTTGTCCCAATAGCTGACTTTGGATCCAGGATTGCCTTAAATGGTGGTTCTGATGAAGGAATTGTGACTGTCAATCTGCTTCATAGCTTCCCATGGGTCAATGGTGCCCGCTTCTCAGCTATTTCTGTTTCAGCTAATGGAGAGATCTTTCTTGGAGCAGATGTTCCAGACCCCCAGGGCTGCAACGTGGACCCAATCGACGGCGGCAACACGCCACCTATTATTGCTCCCCGCATTGCAGTGGCACAAGAAGATCTAGTAGTATCTTCTCCTCATCGCATCTTTGTTGTCTTTCGGCCTGACTTCACTGTGGTCTCGTGGGAGAATGTGCAGTTTTTCGGTAATTCGAATGATCTCAATTTCCAGGCCATTTTGTATGCCGACGGTGTGGTAGACCTGCGTTATGGTGCTGGCACTGGAACTTCCCAGAATACTATCGTGGCCGGCCTCGAGGACACCACGATGGCAGTGCCTGCTTCAGGAGGGCCATTCGGGGTGGGTGGCCAAACCAATCCTGGGGTCTTTCCAGCAAACGAGTGCCGCAGGTTTGTCCAGAATACTGATGGATCCTCCTACAACGAACTTTTCGCTCCTTCTCCCATCTAGGCCAAGACATTGATTGCATCCTACATTGCTTATTGCCCATGCCAAACCCCATGCCATTGGATCCTTCACTAGACCAACGACAACAACGACAACCGCAAAGGAAGCCAGCTGGTTGACCGGCGCTGCATCCATACATATATCCAACGACGTAGTCTACACCATGATAATATAAAACGACTTTACATGTATTGGTGGAATGGCTCTCTAAGTTTGTCGAGTGCGTCCAGCTTATTGTCATCAGAAGGCCGCCCAGTGTTGGTCCTCGGCGACTCGACTCGCTAACCCCTCTCTCAAACTGCATGAATGAAAATCATTTAAAGAGAAGAGAGGAAGAGATCAAGAATGTGTGAGTACGAGAGGAGCGTGGCTGCGATCAAGTCAGTAGTTGTTGGCTGTCTCGTAGACATTGTGAATCCTGTTCAGTGGTAGATCCTTCGACGGATCACCAGGGTCCTCCAATCCTGTTGTTGCGGGCCTTGAGGATGCCGCTATCTCGTTGGTGCTTCCTGTTTCTGGAGGACCATTCGGGGCTGGCGGTTCAACCGCCGTAGGAGTGTTCCCCACGAACTCATGTCGTCGATTCGTTCCAGATGGTGCTGGATCCTACAATGTTTTCGCTCCGAGCCCTGCTCTCTAAATGCACCTTCATAACATCGATTGCATCCTACGTACAAATTGCTCGCACCCATCATGGCATCGAATCATCCTCCACTAGACCAACAACCGCGAAAGCAGTCAGCTGGTTGACGTGCACTACATCCATACATATTCAAAGTAGTCTCGATAATATTATACAACGACTTATGCATGTATATCGGGAGTGACTTCCACAATATTAGTTTGTCGAGCAGCGCGTGTTGTCGTCACCCATCAGCTTGCCTCCAAAAGGCCGTGTTGCAGACCTCGCCAACTCGAATCGTGTGCGCTGTCTTTTTCAAACCATCAAATACTTGGTGTTTACAAACGTCATTGGAAACCAGCGACACATACAGTTCTGTAACGAAGGGTGGATGGAAATTGCAATCATCTCTCAACTTGCCAAAGGAGGACGCAGACGGCTATATCCATTGTCACCAGCATCTCTTGGCCAGCACAACAACGAACCCCCAATACCATGTCATGATGTTGTACATTTGCTCATCCATGGTGCCGTAGCGTCGTGTCCGTCACGTTGTTGCACAGTTATCTTCTATCTTGCGTCAAAAAATGATGATATGTTGTTGGTAGTTGAGCATGCCAATGAGGTTGTGTTGCAGGCATTTGCAAATCGTTATCAACGTAGCACACAACGTTACCTTAAGTCCTCTACAACGATATATTGATGCTCAAGCGTATACCATTGCCGTGATTGCTTGCTTGCTTGCTTGATTAAACAGAGATCTTATCGTTGGATGATATAGTGTCTTGGTCGTCAACCTGACAAAGTAGAGCATCTTATCATTGCGTCTCATCCTTGATCCGAATGTGTCTTCGAAACTCTTAACGTGGCGACACGGTTGATCATTGAAGTAAGTACAGTCGTAGCATCAAATTGAATCGGCATGATTGCATCCATCTTGCAGAACCCCATATCCCGGAAGAGAACGTGCTTTGGAAGCCAATTGAGAAGAGACACAAAACACCTGTGTGTTGTCTTCGACAACCACTTTCTTATGGAGCAGAAGCGCCAGTCACTGATGCTATTTCAGGATTTGAAGGCGCTACGTCGGAGACTACTTCTGATTTGCACCATGACCTGCGGCTCCAATGACATCCGAAGATGACTTTGGCGACTTTGGAGAAGCATCATCAAAGGAACCAGCACCCAATATGGGGGCAGCATC